>PVKM010032586.1:0-16418 GCA_004027735.1 Carollia perspicillata
TTGAAGTGGATGTCTTTTTGGAGTGGTGACCAAAGCTTAATTAAGCCTTGGCAACCAAAGCTTAATTTTGGATGATGTCACTGTGAGTCCTCTTCGTAGGTGGCTGATTTCCTTTCCAAGGTGTCCCAGGAGGCCATGCTGGGGTTGGGGTCTGCTTCTGCTGGTATGATGTGCACAGGGTCTTTGGGAAACCCCTAGGCCCCAGAGCGCAACGCTGGAGTCCTGGCCTGTTGGTATGCGTGGCACAGCTGCGCCCAGGAGGCGTCCACGGAGTTTTCCCTTTACCAAGGAGCTGGCGTGCCTGCCTCCTCAGGGCTCTTAGTAGACGCTGGCACCAGATGTTCAGAACATTTACACTTGTCCATTGATTTTTTAGCATCGTCACCCCGGGGATTGGATCCATAATAGCCCCTCAGTCAGGGGATGAAGAGAGACGGCAGTGGGTGGAGCGGCGGCGGAGACCGTAGGCCTCTGTCGCACTTTCCCTCTGGCGGTGCCGCTGGTTTCTGGTTGTCAGGCAATTTCACTCTTGCAGACCAGGACAGCAGTCTGAGCACAGCCCATTTACCCAGCGGCCACAGCAGAGGTCCCCTGTCCTCCTCACGCCCTGGAACCTTTTCCTGGTGCCTTTGGCCCAGAGCCCCTCCTTGGGCAGTGACAACAGCCTAGCCAGCCAATCCACCCTCCTTAGCTCTGTTTAGCTTTGCGGAGTGACCCTTACCCTCATGAATAATCAATTAAGGCCTTTATCATTAGTGAGCTATTCTCATTAGGCAATAGGGCCTTGATTACACTGCTCTGGGGAGGTGGTTGGGTTATTTTGTGAGAAACGTGAGAAATGCAATTAACAAGCTTGATCTTACAGACATTCAGTCCCATTCAGGACTTTGGGGGTTGGATACCACAGGCAACACATGACAGAGGCAACATACAAAAACAAAACACATCTCCCCACCCCCAGCAAGTGGTGCTCCTTTCCCTGATGGCGTCATTCATGTGAGTTCGGCAGTTAATAAGCAAGTTGCAAGCAAAGGGCATTCCCCTCAGTTAATTGCAAGGGCAATCATGCAATCCTTCAACTACGCCAATTGTTCTGTGCTGGCCTCAGCCTACTAATGACCAAGGTTACTGGCTTGACCAGCCTCTGTGGTTCTCATTATGATTGCGAGATGTACCTCAGCAATAACCACCAGGAAACTTCTTTGAAAAAATAAAGGTCTATTACTTACTGCACATCTTGGGGCACCCAGCAAGGTCACAGGTACTGAGAAAGTGGACAGGCCTGGGGTCTGCTTTTATTGTGGTCCAGGGTGGGGGTCTGGAGGTTTGGCAGGCTCACTCCATAATGATGAATGTAAAAGTAAAAGCAGGAATTTAGAGTGAGGGTAGGGAAAAAAGAAAACAACAAGTGGCCTAGAAGGTCGGTTGCTGAAATCAATGAGATCTCTAGAAGAAAGAAGGCCCAGTGGCAGGCAGGGGGGCGGGGGCGGGGGCGGGGGTGCACCTGGCTCTTTGTCTGCTAGATGTAGCCTTTCCTGAAGTGGGGCCTCAGCAACCAAAGGCTACGTCAGGTACTTGCATTCCAGCAACAACTGTCAGGGCTTCTGCTGCCCTATTAAGATATGTTATTTTGATAAAATAAAAACTAACGTGGAAATGCCATTCAGTCCCTAAAAAGGCAGGGAAAAAAATAAAAACAAAACATTAAAAGAAAACAAGAAAATGTGATTACAAAATAATATGATGGGAATATTTCCAAGTATATGATAATCATAGTAAATATATATGAACTAAAATCATCAGTTAAAGGATTGAGTATGAGATTAGATTTTTTAAAAACCAAAACTAAAGTCCAGTTATATGCAGTTTACAAAAGATAAGCCTGTAACATAAAAACACCTCGATGTTGAAATTAAAGGATGGAAAAATATACATGTAACACACAAACATCAATGACAATAAAGCTGGTATGCCTATAAAAATATCACAGAAAGCCTTTAGCCCACAAAAGCCTTTCTGTGGATAAAGGGAATTACTCTGTAATGACAAAAGTTTCCATCACCAGGAAGATCCAGCTATGACCTCATATGTACCTAATGCAGCCTCAAAATATGTAGCTAACAGAACTACCAGAACAAATGGACAAATGAGTATAGCCAACAAAGGTAAATCTCCATCATGATAGGGCAATTTAGCATGTATCTCTCAGTTAGGTTGTAGATCAAGGAAACAAAAAAATTAACAGATATGGAAAATGTGAGAAATGCAATTAACAAGCTTGATCTTACAGACATTATATTTAGAACACTATACCAAAAATTCAAGAATACATACTTTTCTCAGGTATACATGAGTAATTTCTGAGAATTGACCATGCGTGAGGCAACAGATTTTTTTCAACAAATGTTTTTAAAAGTGACAACCTATAGATGATGTTCTCTGACTATAACGCAATGAGGTCAGAAATTAGTAACAAGAAAATTTTAAAACATTCTATCTAGAGACTCCATGGAAGGGGTCAGCAAACGTTTTCTGTAGCGAGCCAGTTACAAAGTACAGCATTGTTACAAATTAAATTATAATATATTAAATTAAATTATACTAAAAATGAAGATAACGAATACTTAAAACTCGACACTTCTTATTGATGTTATGATATTTCACTACAATCAGCGGTCTCGAAGTCACATCTGCTGTATCTGTATGAGGGAAATACTGTATAAGAGTGCGCTATTGTTCCTCTCTTCTCGCTTGTGTGTTCAGTGGTGCCACATTGATAGTTTGAAATCGGACATGATGGGAATATCTACACAATGGAAATTGATAAATACTACAAATCAAGGCATATTTTTTTCAGAGATTCAGTGGTTAAACATTTACCATCATATTACTGGATGCAGTATTTTATTATTTTTTAAATATATTTTATTGATTATGCTATTACAGTTGTCCCATTTCCCCCCCTTTATTCCCCTCCGCCCTGCACACCCCCTCCCACCCGCATTGCCCCCCTTTCGTTCATGTCCATGGGTCTTATATATAAGTTATTTGGCCTCTGTATTTCCTACACTATTCTTAACCTCCCCCTGTTTGTTTTCTACCTACCATTTATGCTACTTATTGTCTGTACCTTTTCCCCCTCTCTCCCCTGCTGATAACCCTCCATGTGATCTCCATTTCTGTGATTCTGTTCCTTTTCTACTGTTTGCTTAATTTGTTTTTGTTTTTGTTTTAGGTTCGGTTGTTAATATCTGTGATTTTGTGTCTGGATGTAGTATTTTGATATGCATGACTTACTTTGAAATCCATCAAATAAGTAAGAATGATTGATGGATGGATAGAAGAATGGATAGGCAGATAAAATACCAAAAACATAGTCAGTTAACCCAAAAGAAGTCAAGAGAGAAATTGAAAAACCGATAGAAAGCAAATAGCAAGATGATAGACTTAAACTCAATCATATCAATAGTTACATTACATATAAATGGACTAAATACTCCAGTTAAAAGGCAAGAGATTATCTGGCTGGGCACAAAAAGTAAACCCAACTACTTGCTATCTACAAGAGATATACTTTAAATATAAAGAAAGGAAAAGGATGAAAAAGGATATACCGTGTTAACCATAAGCATAAGGAAGTTGATATGACTATATTAATATTATAAAATAGACTTCAAGACAGGAGTATTACCAGAAACAAAGGGGATTTTTCACAATAATGAAATGATCGATCCATCAGGAAGACACAACAGTGTTAAATATATTTGCACCTAATAACAAATTCAAAACATGAAGAAAAATAATATATTTCAAGAACTAAAAGTAGAGATAAACAAATCTACAACCACAGTTGAAGTTTTTTACTCTCCTTTCTCGGTAATTGATTAGAACAAGTGATGATAAATCAGAAAGCACACAGGGGCTTCTGGCCAAGATGTGGTCTAGGTGAACGGGATACTCACATCCTCCCACAACAAAACTACAGAACAACCATAATTCAGAACTGCCTGCAATCTAGCTGAATGCAAGTCCTACAATGAGGATATGAAGATGAAGCTACAATGAAACTGGTAGGAAAGGAGACTGGTAGGAGGGACGGAGATGCGGAAGGGGCTAGTCCCACCCCCATGTGTTGCAGATAAAAGTCAGGAGGAACATCTCAGCTGCAGAGGGCCCTCCTGAGGAGTAAGGGGTCCCAGCCCCACACCAGGCCCCCAGCCCAGGATTCCGGTGTCAGGAAGAGAAGTTCCCATGCTGCCAACTGTAAAAACCAGCAGGGATTGTGGCTGAGTAAGACAGAGGGCCGTTGGAGTCCCACGCAGTTCTTTTTTAGTTTAATCCTCACCCAAAGATATGTTTATTGAATTTGAATTTAGCTAGAGAGGAAGAAAGAGAGAGAGAAACATCGATTGGTTGCCTCCCAAACACACCCCAACTGCAAATGGAACCCACAGCCTAGATATGTGCTCTGACCAGGGATGAACCTTCAACCTTTTGGTGTACAGGACAATACTCCAACCAACCGAGCCACCTGTCCAAGGCTCGGGTACTTCCTCTTACAGGACCCATGCATGGATTTACTCAGACTCACTCGCTCTGAGCTCCAGCGCTGGGTCAGCCACTCAAAAGTCACCAGGGACATTTGTGGAGGAACTAAACTGTCTGAAATTCAGGGTGAGAGCTGGAGGAGCAACTGTTTCCCAGACAGAAGTGCTGGCAAAGGCCATTATTCCTTGTCTGAGCCCTTCCCCCAAAGAGCCAGTAGGTGGGCACATATCTGATCTCCATCAACCTAGCCATCACTGTTTGCCTTGCCCTGGTGATTCCCTGAGCCCCCACCCCACCCAAATTTCAGGCCCACCCAAGCTGTTTCCACTTGCTTTTTAATATGAATGGCCTGTCTTGGCTCATGCTTTAGACTTTCCTAAAATCTCTCAAACAAGCAGCATCTGGCCTCAGTGTGTTCGTCTCACTAAGTGGCCCCAGGCCTGGCACTAGTGGCAACCAACCTTGGTTCACAGCTTGGCCTCTCCTGGACAACTCCATGCCCAGCACGGTAACAGCCATCTGCTGATCACTTTGTAGTTCATGCTGGGTGGCTCTGGGCAGAACACAAGTGATGGCTGATCTTGACCTCCACCTCCAGCAAGGCCCCAGAATCAGCACACCTGGTAGACAGCTTCAGACCAAGTCAAAGCAACACCCAACCATTTCCACAAGTACAACACACTCGAGGGGCAGACTCAGAGGGTGCCAGAACCCCACTGAAGTAAATTCTGTTCCATGGGATTGGCCCCTCCACAGATGATCATCCACAATGGTTGCAGCTGGTTGGCTTGGGGACAAATTCCTCACATTGATGTACCAACAGCAATAGAGGCTCAACTACAACAGAAGTGAGTACACAGCCCACATGGGGAGGTGGGACACCTGGAGAGCACAACTAGGGTGAATAGTTAGGCTGTGCCACTGGACTCTACAGGACACTTTCTGCATTAGACCACTCTAGTGAGCCCCCAGGAGATGTAGCAGCTGTATCTAACAAACACAGGAAGGTTGCCAAAACGAGGAGACAAAGAGATATGTCCCAAATGAAAGAACGAAACAAAACTCTAGAAAAAATACTAAACAATTAGACCAGCATCTACTAGATGCAGAGTTCAAGACACTGGTTATAGTAAAGATGCTCGATGAACTTAGAGGTGGAGTAGCTGAACTCGGAGCAGCGATTTGGTGTGTCACAAGAATTTTCAAAACATGAATAATTACCAGACTATTTAGTCGAGGCCACTGATCTCTTTTCCCTTAGATTGTCAAATTAAAAAAAAAAAAAGTCAACATCGAACACAACAATAGCCATCCAGTGTGAACGAACCAAAATTATACCTATCTTTAATCAGATCAGCAAAAAATACATATTTTTGCTGTGTCATAGACTGTTATTTGTTTAATGTGTGCCATGAGGTGAAAAGGGTTGAAAATCACTGACTTAGAGAGAACTTCAACAGCATAAAAAAGGACATGGAAAACATAAAAAAGAACCAGTCAGAAATAAAGTATACAGCCCTGGATGGAATGGCTCAGTGGATTGAGTGCCAGCCTGTGAACCAAAGAGTCACTAGTTTGATTCCCAGTCTAGGGCACATGCCTGAGTTGCAGACCAGGTCCCCAGTAGGGGGTTCATGAGGGGCAACCCACATTGATGTTTCTCTCCCTCTTTCCTCCATCACTTCCCCTCTCTAAAAATAAATAAATAAAATCTTTTTTAAAGAAAGTATATACTAACTGAAATGAGGAATAATCTAAAGGGAATCAACAGTAGAATAGATGAAGCCAAGAATTGAAACATTGATTTGGAATATAAAGAGGCAAAAACAAACAGAACGGAAAAAAAAGAATTTAAAAAATGCGTATAGTTTAAGGAACCTCTGGGACAGTTTCAAACAGTCCAACATTCACATCATGGGAGTGCCAGAAGGAGAAGAGAAAGAGCAAGAAATTGAAAACCTGTTTGGAAAAAATAACAACAAAATTTTTTTAACTTGGTGAAGGAAATAGACATACAAGTCCAGAAAGTACAGAATCCTGAACACCAAGACACAACATAATTAAAATGAAAAATGTTAGAGACAGAGAGTGAATCTTAAAAATAGCAAGAGAAAAGGAGACAGTTACCTACAAGGGAGCTCCCATAAGACTGTCAGCTGATTTCTCAACAGAAACTTTGAAGGCCAGAATGGATTATCATGAAATAATCCAAGTGATGAAAAGCAAGGACCTACAACCAAGATGACTCTGCCCAGCAAAGCTATCATTTAGAATTGAAGGACATATAAAGAACTTCCCAGACAAGAAATACATATCTATCAACAATTGAATCTAAAAAACAAATGAACAAGCAGTAGAGAAACAGACTTACAGATACAGAGAACATTTATTATATGCATATATCTTTCTCCCCAGCTGGTCACTGGGCTTTGCCTCTGGGAAGTGACTCAGAGATATACAGGGTGAGAGAATGTCCCAGGAATCTTATCTTACAGTGGGATTCGCCCTCCCTCCCTGCAGCGGGCCCTGGAGCACATGGAGAACACAACACCTGGGTGGAAATGGTCCCTGGGTCCTACCCAGCCAGGCACAGGCAGAATCCATCCCACCATAAGTTAACTTTGCATATTAAATTGAGTTGTCCTGATAATTTACATTTGGAAAAAACATTTAATTAAGTTGTTCATTTCTGTTTTGTAACTTGATTTTTTATTTTGGTGTCACTATAAGTTTATTTTCAGGTCTCAAGCATTTTCATAATCTGTTGAGAAGTGCTTGGGTCCTAGGCACTCTGGATAACCTCTCCCACCCAGGAGGGTTTACCTTACCAGAGACTCACTACCAGTCTCCAGTTGCTACCAAGACTTGGAACCTGTCATTGGTAGGAGGCGATGCCCTACGTGAGCTCCAATACACTAATTTTATAATTTTAGGGAGGAAACTTGAGAAGATAAAGGAAATTTCTGGCTCTTTGTGCTTCCCACCCCAAGTAGATCTGGGGTTGCAGGTAGACTCTTAACAACCCAAGAAGCACTTTGGGGAGCTGCAAGGCAAGGCCTGGGGAATCAGATTTAAATAGGGTACTTCTTTGACTAGCAGGGCTGAGTTAGGCACTGTCAAATATTCCATAACCCACTAAATGTAAGTCCTGGCTCTTAGCATGCTTTTTAATTGCGTATCTATTTTCGTCATTGTTCAGTAGTCTGTCTTACTCACCTACTGCGAACTCGAGGACAGGGCTGGTTTGTCCCACTTCCCCGCACAGTGCCTGACCCACTGCAAGAGCTCAGCAGCTGCTGTGGAGCAAACGAAAGCTGAGTGTTCACATTCTCCCACGTGAGATTCTGCGAGACTCTCACTCAGTGATAAAGCTCGGGCCTAACTACCCCAGGGGCACATCTGTCGTCAGAGTCCGGTCCATTTGCTCACTGCAGCAGGAGCACGCACACCAGGGGGAACTGTGTGACATCCCAGTAAGAGACAGGAGGGCCCCGTTACAGGATTTGAGATTGTGCAGGGCAATTCTGGAGAGTACTTAAGGAAGCAAAACTTTGTCCAGGGCTGAACGCTGTCAAGAAACAAGGGAAATCTGATGGTTAGGCCTCTTAATTTTTGTGTAGGCGGCGAGAGGAACACAGCAAGGCTAGAGCTGTCATTGGTAATGAAGCAGTACTCACTCCCGTCAGCTGAGAAAGATGTTTGGCCATTTTTGAATGGCATCGTGTCCTCATTTATTTATATATGTATTTCTTTTAGCATAAACACATTTATTTGGTTGATTCTATTTAAACCAACACTCAGAAATAGTTGCATGTAAAATGTTTGTGGTAAAGATAACAGAACACAGTAATGGAAAAAAAAAGCATGAAGAGATTCGTTCGTTGAACCGAACTTGTTTATCCTCACAGCTAATGCCTGTTCAGAAGGAGGATGGAATTTTTTCTCTGCTTTTTTATGGACCCGAGTACAGGTGACCTTGTTTGTGACGCAGCCCACCACTCATTTCCTGTCTTCCAATTTTCTTGTTAATTTTGCTTTTCTTCCCATTCCCTTCTTCACGTTGAATCGATGCGCTGTTTCTAAATTTGCAAACAGTCTTAAGTTTTCTGCCATCAGCTGTGGTTTCTTCGGACTTCTCTCCCCAGTTACATGAAAACCGCATCGTTTTCCACGTGCTCTCAGTTTTAAGGTGAGGTTTTTGCCATCAGAAGTGAGGACACCGTCTGGCGTTGCCATGGCACTCATTTTCCACACAGCCATTCCTCCTCCTCCCTCCTCTGTGTGCTCTTTAAAGCCTGTGACTTTCACTAAGCTCCATCTTCCTACCAGCTGCTGGGCGCAGGTGGCTGTCTTTACTCTTATCTTGTTCTATCACAGTCACAGAGTGACCTCATCTGATGCTGATCTTCTGTGGGATTGTTTATGTTCAGCAGGGAAAACAGCAGGTTTGTGGCCAGGCCAGTAGGGTGGTCAGCCATCCCAGTTTGCCTGGGACTGAGGACTTACCCAGGACATAGGACTTTGGGTGCTAAAACTGAGACGCTCCTAGGCAAACTAGACAATTGGTTACCTTATTGGCCAGCTACCAGCTGCCAGGATGTTTTCGTCTTTCTCACTGGGCATAATGGTACTTCAGGGAATACTGGTCAAATCCTACCCTGTCACTGGAAAGTATATACGTAGACATGTGCACTTTACTATGCACACGCACGCACCCACCACACAACACTAGCATTTACAACAGTGAACACGTTACATTTAGCATTTACAGAGTGAACACGTTACAAATACAGATGTACTGTACCCACTATTCATACACATATATGTATGCTTATATATAAATCACAAACCCCTATACGTATAATAAATACAGGTCTCCAAACACTCACGCAAATACGCATATATCCGAACACAAGCACATACATCTAGGCCACTGGAGAGATGGGGAAGCGTAGAGGAGCCTAGGAGAAGGGCTGGGCGGATCTGAGATTGAAAAGGGAAGTTCAGGTGAGTTCTGGAGGAAGGACTTTGATTAGCAAATAATGAGAGCGTCATGGTGTCATGGAAGGAGCCCTGGATTTGAAATCAGATGATCCTGAGATTAAACCACAGCTCTGCCATTCACTAGCTGTGGACCTAGGCAACTGATTGCACTCCTCTCTGCTTTAGTTTTCTTATCTGCAAAATGGGATGCTGTAAAGATGTAAATAAGTTCAGAATGTTCTAGGTGCTTAATATCAAACCCGAACTGTTGTTGTTCGTATGACGTACGTGGGGACCAAAGGTGTATGGATGGAGCCTTGACCTCCACAAAGCGATGGTTTGGGAAAATAACCTTCAAATGGACAATTATCATCATCACCCCATTTGAGACCAGGAAATCAAGGTCCAAAAGAGGTAAAGTGTTAGCCCGAGGACTGGGTGTGGATGATGCTGCACTGCGGGAAGTGTCCAGCGGGAGACTGGAGCCAGGCCGGGGCTGAGGGTGTGGGGCCCAGCTGCTACCAGAGGTAGCCTCGCTTGTCAGGGGCTCTGCCAGCTCTCACGGTACCGAGTTGTCCCACTGTGCTCCTGAGGACTCGGAGGCCTGAGTGCATGCTATGCAAACTAGGGTCATATTTTTCCAGGAGGTGGTTGTTCTGGCCCCTTGCCTTCATCTGTGCCCCACAATGTCCCCAGTGAACAATAACCCTTGCCCTTTCCTCTGGGTATGCACGGCAGCTCTCCTAACATCCTTTCAGTCTTGCCAAGAAGGGACTGCAGGCTTGGTGGAAAGGGTGCTGAGCTGACAATCGAAAGGTCTGGGTTCAAGGTCTTGGCCACTTACTAGTTATGAGGTCCTGGGCCAGTCATTCCCTTTTCTGAGGCTTGAGTTTGCCTCTCTGTTCAATTATGATACTAGCTACCTCAAGCAGAATTAAATATAAGAATGAATATGAAAGGGCCTAGCTAGGGCTTGACCCAGAGTGGAGACTCATTAATGTTGGCAGAACACTTCCAGTAAAATTAACAGAGAAAGAAACCTGCATTTTAGTACAGAAAGTGCTAAATGTGTGTGACCTTGGGAAAGTCTCTGAACTTCTCTGAGTCTCAGTTTCCTCAGCATGAAATGATAAAACTGACTGGATAGTCTCCAGCCTCCTTTCCAGTTCTATTGTTCCAGAACCATGTGATCTGAACTGTCAGGATAGCTTCTTCTGATCCTTAAGGGAACATATCTATCTAGAGCGTGGAGAGTGTCAAAGTTGGGGACAGACGCAGAGCAAGAACCTCGACACCCATTCTAGAGACCTGTATACTGTTTTTTTAAATCCTCACCGGAAGACAGGCTTATTGATTTCAGAGAGAGGGGCAGGGAGGGAGAGAAACATTGATGTGAGAGAGAAACGTCAATCAGTTGCCTCTTGCACGTGCCCCAACCAAGGACTGAACCCACAACTTAAGCATGAGCCCTGACCGGGAATCGAACTTGCGACTCTTTGGTTTACAGGACAAAGCTCCAACCCACTGAGCCACACCGGACAGGCCGAGATCTGTATACTTTGCCAGTTAAATGGTAAGGGGTCCTTCTTTGACAGCCTTTTGAAAGAAGTAGGTCTTCAGGCCTCTGTTCCTAGAAGAGAGAAGAGCACTGGGTTACACATTGAGCTACCAACCTAGATGCGCAAATCAGATCCCCACTCTGCTCCTCGGGCTCTCACAGTCCAGTGAGAACCTGTCAGGGACAAATATTATCCTCAAAGGTGCAATTTGTGTGGAAAAAAAAAAACAAAACAGGGTCACCAGTATGTTCTAAAAGTATTCTGGGTACAGTGTGGGCCCTAACGTCAGGCGAGGGTGGCCTGTGTGATCTGGTCTTGAGCGATGGGGAGAGTTTTCATGGAGTGGAAATGGAGGGAGGCGGCCCGCACAAGAGGAGGTCAGAGAGCTGAGTAGGAGCCAGAAGCTGATGAGGAAAGAGAGAAGGAGGAAACCAACTTTTGCCCCCGAACCTTCTATGCACCCTACACCTCTGACACAGCCCTCACACTAACCCTTCCTGGTAGGTTTTCCTCAGGCTCATTTTGGAGATGAGGCACCTGAGACTCAGACAGACCAAGATCTTGTGGCACAGGGTGAAGGGCAGAGCTCGAGGTGGAAATTGGGACCAGAACCCCAGCCCCTCCTCCCTCCTTTGCCTCTTGGAAACTGCTTCTAGGCTCCTCAGAGTGGAGGACTCTTTGGCAGGAGGGCAAAGACCCGTCGGTCCCAGGAAGGACTGAGAGGGTGTCCCTCTTCTCCTGGGCAGCCTTCCAGTCTCTCTCCTTGTCAGAGAGTTCCATAATCCAAACACTGTGACCTCTCTGGTAGTCTTATCACCACTCCTATACCCAACACAATCTGATGAGATTAGATCCTGCTGCCATCAGTGAAAGGTCTTCCACAGAAGGCTCTGCTCTCTACAGGCACCGGCCCGCTTGCTTCCTTCCCAGGCAGCCAGCCTTTAAGGTCAGCACATGTGACAGATGGGGAACTTTGTCACCATCACAATGGGGAGAGGCTTGGGCAGGCAGAGTCCTGCTTAGATTTGTCAATAACTAATCATCTCTTGGACAAATAAACTAAAGCTGAACCCCCAGAGAGCACATCGGTTTCTTGATCCCGAGATTAAAGGAAGCCTGCAGATGAGCTGTATCCACCCAGCTCTGGCCACCAAGAAAGAACAATGGCTACCATTTCTTGGGTGTCCACCCAGGGTGGGCCCTTTGCACTGTTTCTAATTCTTCCAACAATTGTGTAAAGTAGGTCCAAGTCCTCTCTTCTAGCTACCCTTTCCGTTTCTCTTTTGCTTTTCAGAGATAGAACTGAAGCTCAGAGAGGTTGCTCTGTCCGAGGTCACATAGGTACTAAGCTTACAAACTCAGGATTCACACCCAGTCCAAAAACAAAATTTGCTGCAGAGTCATAGTTACTGGTTTTATTTTCAATAAACCTAAGTTTGTTTCAATGATTCCCTGATAAAAGATAAATAAATTTTAAGAAACAACAAAATTCAAATGAGCACATTTGAAGATCTAATTTGTTGAGTGATTCGTGAATTGGGCAGCACCCCATCTAGCAACCAGAAGGGAGCTCCAAGATTTTCACTGGAAGAAAATGGGTCAACAGGATAAAATGATTACTTTTAGACCAGAACAGAGGGAAGACAATGTCAACGGTTTTTATCACAACAAATGAGCCTGAGTAGTTTCATATCTCTCTTTCATTTAGATTTTGTACTGTTTTCTCCCTTCTATTTTGCCTCTAATTAGGACAAAATTATTTTCTTTTCCTTCGAAAAACTGTATTTCCATTTCTTAAGCCTTCTTTTACTGAAAACACATCTTCGCATTCAAAGTTGTTATCTTATTATTCCAGCAGTTTTTATTCCATATATTGTCATTTTTAATCCTTAAGAATCTTAATTTCTAACTTCTGGCCAAGATAAGGCATAGGTAAATACAGCTCACCTCTTTGCACAGCTACAGCAAAAATTACAACTAAATTACAAAACAACTATCACCCTGAACTGTCAGAAATCGAGCTGTAAGGAAGTCCTACAAGCAAGGTATTGAAGAAGATGCATTCAGATGGGTAGGAGGGGTGGAGATGCCGAGATGTGGAATAGGTGGTCAAGAGGGATATATCTCAGGAGAAAGGAATCCCAGCCCCACACCAGGCCCCCCATCCAGAGTTCCAGTGCCAGGAAGATAATTCTCCGTAAGTTCTGGCTGTAAAAACCAGTGGTGTTTGGGACAGTGGAAAAAACTGCAGGATTCTCAGGCACCTCCTCTTAAAGGGTCCACAATAGACTTAGGACTTATGTAACTCACTCCCTCTGAGCTCTATCTACCACCAGGGCAACAGTTTGAAGGGTGCGAGTGGCATACTGGGAGAAACTGAAGTGTCTGGCATCAGACAAGTGCTGGAGGACAGCTCCCTCCTGGACAAAACTCCAGAGGCCAGGCAGCGGCACTGTCCCCTTTCTGAGCCCTCCCCAACACAGAGCCACAGAGTTGGTGACACCATATCAGAGGCTCTATCAGTCTGGTTCACAAGGGTTGACCCACCTGGTGATTACCTAAAGCTCCCCCATCCAACTTACAGGTGTGCATTTCCACAATAGGCCACATTATTAAGACAGTGAGTCAAAGCAGCTCTACCTGATACATAAGAACAAATACAGGCAGGCTGCCAAAATGAGGAAACAAAGAAATACAGCCCAAATGAAAGAATGTACCAAAACTTCAGAAAAAGAACTAAATAAAATGGAGATAGTAATATGTCAGGTGCAGAGTTTAAAACACTGGTTATGAGGATGCTCAAGGAGCTCATTTGGGTACTGCAACAGCATAAAAAAGACCCAGGCAGAAATGAAGGTTACACTAGGTGAAATAAAGACAAATTTACATGTAATCAACAGTGGAATTAATTAAGCTAAGAATCAAATCAATGATTTGAAACACAAGGAAGAAACAAATTCAATCAGAATAGCAAGAAGAAGAAAAAAAAGCCAAAAAAAGAAAGAAGGAAAAACAAGGATAGAATAAGGAGTCTCTGGGATAACTTCACACATACCAACATTCAAATCAGAGGGGTGCCAGAAGGAGAAGAGAAAGAGCAAGTAATTGAAAATTTATTTGAACAAATAATGAAAGAAAACTTCCCTAATTTGATGAAGGAAAGAGACATACAAGTCCAGGAAGCACAGAGTCCCAAACAAGAGGGATGCAAAGAGGCCCACTCCAAGACACATCATAATTAAAATGCCAGAGGTTAAAGACAAGAGAATTTTACAAGCAGCAAGGGAAAACGAGACAGTTACTTGCAAAGGAGTTCCCATAAGACTGTCAGCTGATTTCTCAGAAGAAACTTTGCAGGCTAGAAGGGACTGGCAAGAAGCAGTCAAAGTAATGAAAAGTAAAAACCTACAACCTAGATTACTCTATCCAGCAAAGCTATCATGGAAGGGCTTGATAAAGTGCTTCCCAGATAAGATTAAGCTAAAGCAGTTCATCATCACCAAGCCATTATTATATGAAATGTTAAAGGGACTTATTTACAAAAGAGAAGAAGATCAAAATTATGAACATTAAAATGGAATAAATTCACAACTATCAACAATTGAATCTTAAAAAGCTGAGCAAAGAAGCAGAACAGAAACAGAACCATAGATATGGAGATCATTAGGATGGTTATCATTTGGGAGGGGGAAGGGGAAGAATGGGAGGAAAAGTACAGGGATTAAGAAGTACAAATTGGGCCCTGGCTGGTGTGGCTCAGTGGACTGAGCACCAGCCTGTGAACCAAAGGTCACTGGTTGAATTCCCAATCAGGGCACATGCCTGGGTTGCAGGCCAAGTCTCCAGCTGGGAGTGTGCAAGAGGCAACCGATCCTTGTGTCTCTTGCACATCAATGTTTCTCTCTTTTTCTCTTTCTCCCTCTCTTCCCCTCTCTCTAAAAATAAATAACAAAATCTTTTAAAAAAATTTTTAAAAGAAGTACGAATTGGTAGGTACAGAATAGGCAGGGGGGTGTTAAGAACAGTATAGGAGCCCTGGCTGGTGTGGCTCAGTGGATTGAGTGGCGCCCTGCAAACCAAAGGGTTGCCTGTTCCATTCCCAGTCAGGGCACAGGCCTGGGTTTCAGGCCAGGTCCCCAGTAGGGGGCGTGCGAGAGGTGAGCACACACTGATGTTTCTCTCCTCTTCCTCCCCCTTCCCCACTCTCTAAAAATGAATAAATAGTTTTGTTTTGTTTTTTAAGAACAGTATAGGAAATGGAGTAGCCAAAGAACTTATATGCATGACCCATGGACATAAACTAAGGAGAGGGATCACCGGAGGGAACAGAGGGCACTGGGTGGAGTGGGGCAAAGGGGGAAAAATTGGAACAACTGTAATAGCATAATCAATAAAATATATTTAAAAAATCTTAATTTCTAATAAAAACTAAGAGGCGAAAAATTATGAACTGTCTTTTGTATTAGCATTCTGTGGCTTTGCAAATTTATAAATACTTTTAATAATTTATAGGAATGTGTTTTTTCATGGAGAATTTCTCAGTGTGGCATAAAACGTGTTCGCTAGTAGACCCAATATTATCTTTAATTTTTCTGCACTAGGAAACCAAAAGTAGGTAAAAGTAAGTTCAATAATTAACATTCCAATTTTTTTCTTTCTTGTTTGGAAATGATCTAGACATTTAATAAATTCTTTAAAAGAACTTTTGAGATTCCTCCCTAGGTTTAGGAAATTCTTAACCTTGTTTTTGAGCACACAGACTTTAGTTTTTGACCAAAGGGTGAAGGACACCTGAAGAGGTTCATCTGCACCCTTGAGTAGTTTTATTTTAAACAGCAACTGTCTAACAGTCTCTTGAGAGAGGAAAGTGGTTCAGGCAAGAATTAGTAAAACGCAAGTACTCAGGTGAAAAAGTAAGAGGTAAGGAGTCACATCTGCCTATTATTTTTGTCTTAGACACTTTTTGTACATTTAATCTTCCATTAGCATTTTTAATGTCTCTTAACAAACTTACTTTGATATACTAAGCTTTTGTAAACTTCTGCATGCCAATTAAAATAAGCATGTCCTTCTGTTTGCTCAGTTTGGGAAGCCTTACTTTCAAAAGTGCAGGTTTTAAATGAGTTCATTTAACGAGAGCACTCCTCACCATGCCCATTGTTAACTCTAGGCTGTGTCCAGAAAGATTTGCCATTTGTGCAGATATCCACAGCTTCCAGGACTATTGTCCTTAAACACACAACAAGCACGCATGCTAGAAGGTGGCACACTCAGTTCTTTGGATATAAAGAATCGTGTTTCTTAATATTCACCTCAGACCTCCTGCTG
>PVKM010032587.1:0-16346 GCA_004027735.1 Carollia perspicillata
CCTAATAAATGGAGGACTGCAGTCCATTAGGCACTAGGTATTTACGAGAAGGAGGAGGAAAAGCAGAATAAACAGGAGCAAAACAGGAGGGGGTGGGAAGGGAGCAGAAAAAAGAGAGGGTTATGGGGGAGCAGAAAAAGGTATAAAGGAAGGAACACCAGGAGAAGACGAGGCATAGCAGTAGCAAAACAAATAAGTAGTTGCCAAGATTTATTTAGTGCCTACTAAGTGCCAAACACTATGACAGATTTTTGATGTACCTCATCTCTAATTCTAAGAATAGGGGGGAAATGGTATTATAGGTATTATTATCTGCATTTTGAAGAGGAGGTAACAAAAAGACTTAACAGTGTAAATGAGTTATCATCACAGCAAAGTGAATTCAGTCAAGAAAGATATACATGATTTATCACAGGTACATTTTACTAAAAATATACGCATTATTTCATAACTATTTTTCCAGAGGCATAAAACATTCATTATGGTAGGGAACATCTATTGCTAACATACTCAGGCCAATAAATGCCAATCAATAGGCAAAAATTATTGAACTGGTGGCACAGGTAAGATTCAATATCCATGTACCTGTGTTCTAAATAAATATATACTTTAATAGGTGTATTATTCTGATTATGTGGTTTGCCACAACTTTTAAACATTATTTATTCATATTTTTATAATTATATTGTGAATCATTCTGTCAGTAAGTTTGAAAGATTTTCAGATTTATCCCCCCATGTAACACAGAGATTATTCACTCTAAAAATGTAGATAAAGAATTATTCCATATTTTGCAAATTTTCTTATCTGTATTAACAAGTAAAATACAACATAGAAATCAAACGATTTTCAGGTTCACAGGTAATAACCTTCTATAAATCACTCCTTGTGATGTCTTACTCTGGAGTAGCGCTCTCTTGTGTTGGCTACGATCTTCCCTATATGACTTGATCTGGTCAGTGTAGTTTCAATAAATCTGAAGCAAGAAGTGATAAGGTCTTTGTAGACTGGTAGCTTGCATCTTGAAAATCTGAGAAAAACATGGACAAAAGTATTGAGAAGAAAGACTCTCCCATTTCATCTGCTCTGGATGAGACTAGCTCCCAGCTGACCCAGGGAAATGCAGCTGCAAAGTGAGCCCAAGGGAGGCCAGCAGAATCTTGAGAAATAATAATGTTGTTCTCATTTTAAGTCACTAAATGTTGGGATGATTTGTTATGCAACAACAGATAACTTAGGCACTCATTTGCCTTTCATTCTGTTACTCACTAGCTGGTCAAGCCTCTGAAACTCTGAGAATTTTTGTCATGAATAAAATCAGGATAATAATTATAGCCAACAACTTCATAGAAGTTACTATTTAATCTTCACTACACTTAATACTTAGGGAAACTCTGTGGGCAGTGCAGCTATCATTTCCATTTCTTGGAAGAGAAAATGGAAGAGAGGTTAGTAAACAAATGTTTTCCAAGTTAAAACTTACACATCTACTAAAAAGTGGCTTTTGATTCTATGCTTTCAATTTTTATTCAATACAGACAGTTTTGTGCTAGTCCTTAAACAAAATGTTCTCTCTTTCCCTCCCTAAGTATCCTCCTTGTCAGATTTGATATATATCAATTCGATTTTAAGTGTGACCAGTAGTACTTTTTGGTCAGTTGTGGGATTTGCCTCTCTAGCTGCCTATATTTTGTGGTTTTACTGGAGGAATCTTTCTCCTCTGTAAAATCCTATATTGTTCTATTGTACTCTGGAGAGCAGTCCATCTGCTCCTGCTGCTTTATACATAACAAGCTCTGCTTAGGAACCTAAAGGTCATAAATCTAGAGCTACAGATCCATGCTTGTCGCTGCCATATAACACAGCTCCTGTTCGGTAATTATGTATGATAAACATCCTGATTAGAATACATCTCATCCGCTAAGGTGGTCTGCTAACACAGACATAATACTGGTTTACTGACATAACTAGGCTATACACGGCTTTTTAGGGTGCTATTTCTTGAACAGAGAGACTTCTTTTTATCTTTTTCAAGATTGTTCAAGCGATGGTGCCTTGCATACTGAATGCACCATTTACATTCAATTAAAATTTGAGGCCTCAAATCTTTCCAAACTAATTTGCTCCAAATAAGCTTGCTTTCTTTTCAGTGGTTCATTAAGAGCCAATATTTTTAGGTTCTTCAGATGTATTATTGAAAGACTGTAAAAATATGCTTCTAAATCATTTTATTCTTAGAGTCCCTGTAAGCAGTCTTCCTCTCCATTCCAGTAAGCAGTATCTGTTCATCAGAGTGTGCTTAATAAAACTTCATAAAATGAACAAAATGAATTCACATTCAATGCAACTGCATATAAATATGGTTATTTGTACCACAGCAACAAGACTTGGGCTAGTCAAGGGCCCTCTCACTATAGGTTTTTGACAAATTTAAAAGCATTTTTGTAAAATTTTGTCAAAGAAAATTAGTGAGATACTACATCATTGTATAAAATTTATAAAATAGGAATACATCCTCATTTCTTTGTAGTGATGTTTAAAAATAATAAATCCAAGAAAATGATCAGCATGTACTTTTAAGGGTGCTTGGAATCCCAGGAATATACAGCCTTTAAGGTGCTGCATTTTCTGGTTATGACAGCTAACACACCTGGATTTTAATAAAAAGTGCCAGAAAACTTGTAATTTCTAACAGTATATTTAAACTTGAAATGAAAAATAGCTTCTTCCAGGAAAACTGAAAATTCAAAGTCTAGATAATGAGATTTTAGCAAATGCTACATGCAAGATCTTGTTTCTTCTTCCTGTTCTCTTTTACTCTCTAGGAGGTAACTCCGTATGCATGCAAAAGAACCTGACTTTTTTCCCTTAGGGGATCAGTGGAAAATTTATATTCTGATATGCGCTTCTTTTGCCAAGAAAGGCTCACCACATCCACTTGTGGTCCATTTAAGGTCCCTAACACCGGGAAAAGGGAGGCGAGATAAACATTAGGGAAATGACTATTGATACTTGAAATAATATTTACTTGACCCTGTTTCCCTGTTCTACCTTTAAAAATGTTTTTTTTACAAATACGTCTTAAGATATTCTGTCAACTTATTTAAGATATGCCTATTTATTTAAGTATCTATCTCTTAGTCTCTTCAAATTAATACTGTCCAAATAATTTCACTTTAAAAAAATTTCCACATGCTTAAAGAACATCTAAGAATTATTCTATAGACTATATGCATCTATTATCAGCACATCATACAAATGTGCCTTTAATAACAGTTTAATTTTTTTCAGTCCAACTTGTTTTCCAATAAATTATCTGATTTTTTGTTAAGCAATAGTTGTTTATTAGTATATACTAAAAGCACTTTAAGTGTAAAATTGCAAAATGCATGAATAAATGAATATATATATATATTATACAAAATGTATAAATATGCATGTGGGTAAATCCTATAATGTGTCTTTGTTTCAGAGTCTCTTGTAAAATCCATGGAGAAAAACATCTATTGTTGGCCAGTGTTTCAATGAAGGAAAGGAAATAATAATCTCTAGATATCTTTTATACATACTAAATTACATTTCCCACGGAGAATCGATATTTGAAAGGCACATGCATTTTCATATATGCCTTTTTCATTGTTCATTTTCCATTTTATTTACCAAACTTTAGTGAATTTATCTATTGTATGCCAATTTTTCTTCTGTAGTTTCTGCTCTAAGATAATCCTTACCATATATTGCTTCTTATTCATTTTTTTATTCACTCATCTTTTAAATAACCATAAATACATGTGAGATGTACTTTTGTCCAATTGACCCATATAAAGATTCTATATAGTTAATCATTGTTAAATCCTGCTTGTTTCTCTTCTCAGGAGATTTGGGGTTTAGTGAAACTTATTGTTTGCCCAAGATGAATAGACTGACAATGAAATTATTGTAGGAATCTCCAGATAGCTTCAGGTTAAGGACAGAAGTTAAACAACTTCTGAACCTCTGCGTATTATATCTGGCTTCTTGCCACAGATCTATGAATGTGGCCTTCCTTATATAAATTAAAATGTATATGTATCAGAGAAGCAGGTGCAAACAGTATTGGGTTATTTTATTAGACTAATTTATTAATTTATCACAAATTATGTTTTAGATATATTCTTCATGTTTATTCTTAATGTTGACTTATTATTGAAATAGTCATGATTTTAAAACAATGATTGCTAAATATTCATTTCTCAAAAATGTCAAAACACATCGATCATCCAAAATATTCAGTCACCTTTTAATTTTATAGGGAAATGTTAAAGGACATTGAAAAAATAATCGGCCTTACAGGTTTTATTCTGTTATTCCTGTAGCAAGTGAAATGCAGTCTCCTCTTCATAAGACATCAGATAGCTAAAATAAGAGGGTACCAACTTTCAGTGTTTATATGATAATGATCATTGTTTTGTCTAATTAAAATTTTCATCATGGTAGTTGATATCACCATTAATGTATGTGACCCCAAAATTTATCACCTAATCCAAGACAGACCATTTACTTCTCCTGTTTCTTCTGACCCACCACCCACTTCCCACAACATCATGCTTATAATAATCTGAATTCACTTTAACTTTTTATATGTAGAAATCTATGATAGACTATGTCAACTAAACACTTGCCAGAATTTCTACTATCTTTCATCTCTGACATATTAATAATAATAAATAACCAGATAAAAGTTTGCTCCCCCTGATGTTGTCTTGCACACACACACACACACACACACACACACAACATTGTAACTCTGACACTTAGTATGAATTGTTATTATTGAGGTTCAATTATGTTTCAGTCCTGCCTGGCACCATACCTTGATCTTTAGTTGATTATTATATTTAGAAGATTAGCTACTGCTTTTTAAATTTTCTTTATAAAGAACTTCCAACAAATAAAAGCTGAGGGCCAGAAGTCTTCACTGTTAAATTCCACCAGTAGATATAGAAACATGAATACCAATACTTCTCAAACTCTTCCAAGAAATAGAAGAGGAGAGAATACTTCCAAACCCAGTTTATGAGGTCAGCATTACTATGACACCAAAGCCAGGAAAAGATTTCATAAAAAAAATGAAACTACAGGTCAAAATATCCAATGAACATAAATGCAAAAATACTCAACAAAATACTGGAAAACCAAATTTAACAATATGTTGAAAGGATCATACACCACGACCCAGTGAAATTTACTCTAGGGATTCAAGGGTGGTTCAGCATTCTGAAATCAATCTATGTGACATACCCTCCTAACAAAGTGAGGAAAGAAATCATATGACTATCTCAGTAGAAAGAGAAAACATATTTGATAAAATCCAACCTTCATTTATGATTATAACTCTAAAAAATATAGGTATACTAGGACTGTACCTCAACACGTGAAGGCCATATACGGCAAGCCCACAGCCAGCATCCTCCGCAATGGTGAATAGCTGAAACAGGAACAAGACGAGAATGCTGACTCCTGCCACTTTTATTTACCATCATACTGGAACACCTACAGAGAGCAATCATTCAAGAAAAAGAAACAAAAACCATCCAAATTGGAAAGGAAGAAGTAAAACTATCACTATTGCAGGTACCATGATATTATATTTTAAAAATCCTTAAAACTCTACCAAAAAAAAACCCTGTTAGAACTAATCAGCAAATTCAGTAGAGTTACAGGTTACAAAAGCAATATACAAAAAAAAATCTGTTTTGCTACTTATACACAAATAACAAATTATTAGAAGAAGAAATTAAGAAAACAATCTTACAATTGCATCAAAAAGAATAAAGTACCTAGAAATAAATATAACCTCCTCAGCAAGATGTCAGGTGGAAGAGGTGAAAGGAGGATCTGTGCACTGAAAACCTTAAGACATTGATGAAAGAAATTGAAAGAGACACAAATAAATGAAAAGATACCTCATGTTCATGAATTGGAAGACAGTACTATTAAATCCCTAATGCAATGGTCAATGCAATACTTAATAAAACTCCAATCCCATTTTTCACAAAACTAGAAAAACCTTCTAAAAATTTTATGAACCATAAAAGATCCCAAATAACCACAGCAATCTTGAGCAAGAAGAACAAAGTTTGAGGCAATATGCTCCCTGATTTCAAACTATATAATGAAACTAAAATAAAGGAATATGGTATTGGCATAAAAACAGAAACACAGATCAATGGAAATGCATAGAGAACACAAAAATAAATCTACACTTAGATAGTCAATTAATTTGTGAGAAAAATAAAAAATATAAAATTGGGAAAGGACAGTCTCTCTGATAAAAATGCTGGGAAAATTGGATAGGCACATGCAAAAAAGAAAAATAAAGGACTGGACCACTTACAACATACACAAAAATTGACTCAAAAGACATTAACATAAGAGCTAAAACCATAAAATTTCTATAGGAAAACATAGGCAATATGCTTATTAACATAACTTTTGGCTATAAGTTTGTGAATCTAACACAAAAAGCAAAAGAAACAAGCAAAAATAAACAAGTGGGACTACATCAAACTAAAAAGCTTCTAGCACAGCAAAGGAAAATGTAGATGAAATGAAAAAGTAACCTATCAAGTGGGAGAAAAAAATTGCAAATCATAAATCAGTGAGTTCATGGGCTAATTTTTGAAATGTATAAATATTCATACAATTGTAAAGCAACAACTAACATAGAAATGGTCAACACATACATGAACAGATACTCAACATCACTGGTCAGTAAGGAAATGCAAATCAAAACCACAATGAGATATTACCTCACACATGTTAGAACGGTATTATCAAAAATACAGAAACTAGTAAGTGCTGGTAAGATCTGGAGAGAAGAGCACCCTGTGCACTGTTGGTGGGAATGTAAATTGGTGCAGCCACAGTGGAAAACAGTATGGAGATTCTTCAAAAAAACTGAATGTAGAAGTACCATTTGAACCAGTGATTCCATTCATTGTTGGGTATTTATTTACCCAGTGGAAAAGAAAACACTAACTTAAAAATATATTTGCATTCCCCTGTGCATTACATCATTACTTACAATAGCCAAGATATGGACACAACTTGAGTGTCATCAAAGGCTGAATGCATAAAGAAGATGTGATACACGTGCCCACACATATAATGAAATACCAGTCAGCCATAACAAGTAATGAGATTTTGCCATTTGCAACAACATGAGTGTACTTCAAGGGCACTAAGATATGTGAAATAAGAGAAAAACAAATTCTGTATGATGTCTCTTTATGTAGAATTTTAAAAAATCAGGGTCATTGATACAGAGAATAGTTTAGTTGTTGTTAGAGGTGACATCAAACAGGTGGGAAAACTTGATAAACCTTTTTATTTTTAGTTTAAATAAATTAAATAAAATTATTTGTTATAAAAATATAACCTAGCAAATCAAAGAAAAATCTTTCTGCATATTTAGTCTCCATCGTCCATGACATATTATTATAAATTTTCTTAGTATCAAGGAATAATATATTATAGCATTGAGACTAAAGCAAATAATCTGATGTTAGCTTAAAAAAGACTTTGAAAGTCCAATAGCTAAATATGCTTATTGTCCAAAGAAAAATCTTCATACATTTAATTAAAATTTTAATGATAGAAATCAAATGACTGTATATAGAATGTCTTGATATTGACTTAAATTTCTTTATACCTAATCTCAGTGTATGAGAGTTCAACAGAGAAACAGAATCAATAGAAGATAGATAAAGATTTATTATATGCATTTGGTTATTGTAAGTTCCTGGAGACTGAGAAGTTCCACAATCTGTCTTGTACAAGCCGGAGACTGAAGAAAATCAGTGGTGTAATTCAAAGGTCTGGGAGTCTCAGAGCCCAGAGGTGTGGTGGTGCAGTCCCCGTCTGGACTGCAAAAGATGTCTCTCACTTAGCTTCTTAGTGAGGCTGCTGCTCTCCCATCAAGACACTCCTGACATCTCTGCTGAGTGGAGTGTTTCTGACGTCTTCTTGGAGCATGTATTCGTCAAGTTTTCCAGCACTACACAGTACAAACATTTTAACATGTACTTCTTAAAGTCAATCATTTTGTCAAGGTAGCTGTATCATTTCTGATGGTACACCCCCAAAACCACGGAATTTATTAATTAAAAATTGCGTATTTATTCTTACCTGATTACACTTCAGTCACCTTCAAGGTGCTCTCCATTTGATGCAGTACACCTATTGATACTTTTTCCCACTACTCAAAACAGTTTTTGAACTCCTTGGTTTTGATGCCTTTTAGTGCTTCTGCCATTTTTTGTTTCACTCCTTCCACATCAGCAAAATGTTTCTCTTTGAGGAATTGTTTCCTCTGGGGAAACAAAAAGAAGTGGCTTGGGGCAAGATTGGGTAAATAGGGAGGGTGGGGCATGGGGGTCATGTTGTTTTTGGTCAAAAATTGCTGAACACTATGCACTGTGGGCAGGTGCCCTTCTAAACCACCCGCTATGAAATGGGCAAACACTTTTAAAAGCGTCTTCTAAAAATTCACTGAAGCTGAACTGTTTTCTCTCACTACAACACCAGCTGGTACACCCATACAGATCTGTTCCTAGAACACTCCCCTAGCAGGCGAAGCCTGTACTTCAAGGGGCTTGCCCTCCAGAAGATAATTCCATCTTTGTGGGGTCTCTCTTCATACTTTAGGGTTAGTTACATATAGTAATGAATCTGTAACCATCTCATACCATTCACATAAATGAACTACACATAGGTTGTGAATCTAAGTTGAGCTTTAAAATATGTATAATTTAATGACACTGGGAAACATGGATTTAATATACAGAACACAAAATGCATTACGCAAAAAGAAATTTTTGTTACATGGACTTCAGTGTCTGTTTATAAAATAAATCCATAAGAGAGTTAAAAAATACATGCCTTGAAACAAGAGTGGATATTTGCAATGGATTGAACAAAGAACTCAAATACACACTATCAAAGCAATTTGTACATATCAGTTAGAAAAGTCAGAAAACTAATATAAACTGGGCAAGATAATTAAACATATATGTAACGGAAGATAATACCTCTAATGGCCAAAAAATTTTAACATTTTATAACACACCTTAAATAAATGTATTTTAAAACCACATGAATGGTACAACCAAACAGAAAAAAGACACTCACCAAAATGACTAAAAGTCGAAAAGACAACACTGAGTTTCAGTGATCAGCCAGAACTCTCATACTCTAATGATGGACATGAAAATTGATATCGGTATTACCATCACGGTGAAAACTGATTTGGTTTTGTTTAATAAAGCTGAATATACTTACTTTTGTTCTGAACACACAAATTTTACTCCCAGAATTGCAAACATGCATGTATATCTATGAATATAAATAAATGGAATTATACATATGTATGTATATATATATAAACCTATAAATATATATGTACATATTTGACAAAGCTCATTTACAAAACACAATAGCAGCACTATTCATAATAGCCTCTAAGGGAATTCAGTCTAAATGTTAATTAACTGTAGAATCGATTAATACTTTGCGATATATTGTGCATTGATCATTAGGGAACAGTGAGGATGCATGGGCTACATATACATCCATGACATATACAGGCCTCAAAATAATACTGAAAGAAAACAAAAACACACACTTTATTTTTATACTTATATAAAGATCAAAAACATACAACACTAATTTCTAGTATTAAAAGTCAGGATAGTGGGTGCCCCTTTGCATTGAATTGTGGTTTCCGGGATGCTAGTCATTATGTTATGTTCCTTGATCTTTTTCAATGTTTTTTTTTCTTTTCTTATTCTTGTTCAAGTAGAATTGTCTCCATTTTCCCCCCACAACTCCCCACCACCCAAGTCATCCCCACCTCCCAGCCTCAATCCTACCTGCTTTGGCTTTGTCCATGTGTCCTTTATACATGTTCCTTGACAACCCTTCCCCCTTTTCTCCTCATTACCCCCTCTCACCTCCCGTTGGGTTACCATCAGTTTGTTCTTAATTTCAATGTCTCTAGTTATATTTTGCTTGCTTGTTTGTTTTCTTAAGAGGTTACCTATAGTGAAATTTTATATAAATATATTCTGACACATTTATGCACTTAACAGTTTGAATAGAACTTCAAATAAAAATTTATTAAACAAATAAACAAAACTACTTATAACTCTTTCTCCAAAGATAACTGCTTTGAAACTTTTTGCAGCATACCCTTATATTTTCTATTATAAAGTTGTTTTTCAAAAAACAGAATGGGATCATGCTTTTCATGACATATGAAAATCGATGTTTTCACTAAATAATATATTGTAGAAAATTCTTTGCACAATAATTATTACTGCCAAAAATACAATTTGGGTATATACTATTATTTTTACTTTATTTTTAAAATGATTAAATAGAGTAAAAATTATCGTAGTCAAACCTTTGTATATACCCTTGTGGGGTTTTCTTATTTTTTTCTCTTTTTAAGGATAAATCCCTAAAAATGAAATTGCTAAGTGACAACGTCAGTATTTGCAAATATTTCAACAGCTGATATCAGTTTGCCTAGGGCCAGCAATGCATGAAAATGGATATTTCCTCATAACAGAATGAACATTACACGTTACCTTCATACTAGTCATGCTGATGTAAAACAAAAATAGCATGGTGATTCTATTGAATTTTTCACTTGATTGTGGAAAAACAATTTTATTTTGTTCACAGTAATTTTTACATAGAGCAGTTTTTATTATTTGCATAGTCAAGCCTATAATTGCTCTCTTTTAGGGATTGTGCCATTTGTGTTATATTTAGATAGATCTACCTGGTTAAATAACACATGAATATTCAATGATAGAAGAATAGTCTTTGTAAGAAATTTGCCGTGTGTATATTGTTTTTCAAATGAACTTAAGAATTAATTTGCCTTGTCTGCTGGACGACATCCAATAACAAAAACAAATTTTTTTGATTACAATCACATACACGTACATAATAATCTGGGGAGAACAGATTTATTTTTAATGTCATAAATTTTCATTAGAGATATCAGAAACAACTCTATTTATTCAAGACTTCTTTTGTGTTATTCAGTAAAGTTTGACAATTTTAGCAATGTCATATCTTATAGTTTAGTAATAAAGGTATGGAGACTACTAACATTTATTTAGATGTTTTATATATTGTAAACCATATATTAATTATCTCATTTTTAAGTAATGCTAATTATAATATATAGTCTATTGTTATGTTTATATTTCATACCCGAAGGTCTTAATGTATAATTTTACCAGTTCTAAGAGAATTTTAACTGGTTATTTTGGGGTTTCCCTTATTAAACATGCCGTTTCCTAATATGGAGTTTACTATTTTCTAAAAATTCCTAATTAATTTTTCTGGAACTTGTGAGATTTGAAATAAAAACCTGCTACTCAGGTGCTATATTAAATATAAATAAGAATGAATTTTGATGATCAATAATATTTCATTTTTATTTATTTCAATGTTTTAATACTTTTCATTATAGTTTTTACTTTTGGGTGATACTGGAAAAGGCTTCCTCCTTCCAAGTTTATATACACATATAGGCAGGGTGGGACAAAAGTGGGCTTGCAGTTGTGAATGCCTAAAATACAGAGTTTATTCTTGTATTATTTAATTATTGTGTTATTTGCCATATAAGCAGTTGTGAGCCTACTTTTGCTGCACCTTGTGTGTGTGTATATATATGTACATACATATGCATCATTTTTTATAAAGAACTTTTCAAATATATGTGGAATATATTTTGTTACAAATATGGAGGTAAGATTTAGGGGTCCTAATTTAATTTTTAACTTAAATCTAAAATAGTTTTTCTTCTCCACTAATTTGCAATGTTTCTCTACCTTGTGTGTGTGAACTCATGATTGAGTGTGTATATGTATGTTTTTGTATGTAGAAAGATTCTTCTGGGTTTTTAAAAATCTTCCTTTTATGTTTCCAATTTTACCTCAGTACCTCACTGTTTAATTACTGTAAATATTTGTATTGTTTTATCATTTGATGGTGTTTATTTGCAAGCATCATTCTCCATTTAAAAACTTGGAATTTCTTTAGCATTGCTGTCAGAAAAGTATCCCTTGACCTTGGAGGTTGGAATCTGAGGGAGTGATATGGCGATGGCTAGCATTAAACATGCAGTTGCTTGGGGTAAAAGTGGTAGTGATAACTCTTATTTAAGGCAGACTTAATTAAGAGAGGAGTGATTGAGACAAACTAGCTTAACATGGAATCACCATAGAAGGGAGTTAAACTGGATAACAAATGCATGTAAAGTTGTTTAGCCTCACCAGGAGTCAGGTAAAACAGCAATGAGGTATTGTCTTAACCCATCAAGCATGCACAATTTCAAAGGAATGGTAATGTATATGACAGGCAAGAGTGTAGCTTTACTAACAAAAAGAGCTAAAATATGGAAGCAACCCAAGTGTCCATCAATAGATGACTGGGTAAAAATGTTGTGTACATGTATGCAATGGAAGATTACTCAACCATAAACAGAATTAAATCATACTATTTATCATAGTGTGGATGAACCTAGAGAGTATTATGCTAAGTGAAATAAGTTTGACAGGTAAAGGCATACCGAATGATTTCACTTATATGAGGAATCTAAAGAACAAAATAAACAAACACCACAGAAAAACACACACAGATACAGAGAACAGACTGGTGGTTAACAGAGGGGTTTTGGGGGTCTGAGTGAAAAAAGATGAAGGAATTAAGTATAAATTGGTAGTTATGGGGATGTTGAGTATGGTTTGGGAAATATAGTCAGTAATATTGTAATACCTAAGTGTGGTGCCAGAGTAGTTCTTTAAGTATCAGGGGATCACTGATAAATTATACAATTGTCTAACCACTATGCTTTACAGCTGAAACTAATGTAAAATATTATTGAATGTCAACTGTAATTGACAAATAAAAATTTTGAAAGATAGACTTAAGTCACCCACTTGCTATAACTGTGATCTTCTGTATAATCAAGAGTTAAACATACATTTTAAGATGTGAGCCTTGAGTTTGAATACAGGCATTCACAAAATAACTAGACAGTCACAGGTTAACACAAAAGTTGTAAGTGAGAGAGAGAAAACATGCAAAATAATCTTGCAGTCTAAGCCTGCAAACCATTCAAAGATATATAAAGAAATCAATAGCCCCAGATTGTCAAAATAATCCATAATCAGAACGGAAATTCACTGATATGAAAATCATTTAGTTACTGTCAGCTTTTATCAACAACAGTAGCATAGGGGAGATCAAAATATTAAATAAATTACTCTTTACTTACAATTTAATATCTAGACATACTTTTGTTTACAGTTAAGCATATACAAAAGATGTTTTTATGTGTGTAATAACTATGAGTGAGTGGCATACCACCCTCGATAGTAATAACTTTAAATTATTTATTTCACCAAGAAAAAAGTGAACAATGACATAAAGCATTAGCATAAAACCAGTACTAAGTGCAAATGTTGACACATGATATCAATACATTTGGCTAAAAGTGAAATATAAAGTAATATTTTTTCTTAATTGTGTTTAAAAGTGCCTAACAAATTGGTAAAGTTTTTAGAATGAACAGTAGTTTAACAAGTATTGTAAGGCAATGGTCCAAGAGAATAAATACATTTATTAGAAAAAGATATAGTTTAATATTTATCTTCTAAACATTAAATGAATTGTAAGGTAATGGTAATTCAACATACACATTTCATAACAGCACGGGAAGCAAAATATATTTCACTGTGGGTAGATAACATTTGTACTCTAGCAATTTTTTTAGAATTTGTTGAAAATGGCTTTAATGGCTGGTAATTACATACTTTTATTTATTATTGCTTTGCTGAATAGCAGCTGGTATATAACATACTTCCAATAAATGTGAATTCATTTATTTCAACATTTCAGAAAATTATCAGTCAATATTATTTCTCAAGACATGTGCCTCTACTATGTTCTTTTCTTACTTTCTGAGACTTCTAATTATATGTATACGATCATTGTTATCTATTTATTAATTTTTTCAAACTTTTCATTTTTATTTCTCTTTTGCCAAAGGTTTTTAGGACTATATTTCAATATACTAATCATTTTCTGAAATTTTATTTCTTTAAACATAGTACATATGCATTTTATATTCTGTCTCTTATCCCAGTATCTGATTTTCTGGCAGAGGTATTTAAATCAGCTATTTTCAAATATAATTTTTAAATTTATGTAACTGATGGTGATAGTGAACAAAATACATGTTAACCTCATCTGTCATCTGGTTTAGTAAGCAATGCTTTAGAGACTTCTGTGGTTCTAACTATTCAAGAATAACTTCCCAAATATTTTCCCTTGTAAAGTGCTTCAATGACTCTTGGACATTGTTCTTTCTATGAAGGATTACCTTCTGTAAAAGATTTTCCATCTATTTTTCTGTAAATTTTTGTCCCTTCTCATATTTCATTTTAAATTGCTGAAATTGGTCTAAGAAATGAGCAAAAAAATTGGTCTCTTTCAATGAGAAATGGCTAAGACAAAAACAACATGCAAAGTGAAAAACATTAGGCTATCACCTCATCTTCTTAAAAAAAAATCTGAAGAGAAATTTAAGAACAGGACTGATACAGTTAGGTAAGGTACACACTAGTCAATCTGGATGCCACTTAGCCCTGCACAGCCTCCCAAAAGCACTGAAGTTGCGATTCTGCAGTGTAATTCACTTCCTCATGTCGCAGGCTTGCCACCCCCACAGTGGTATCTAATGTATACGTATGACTTTTCTAAAAGCTGTATGTAGATTACTGATATTTTACCTGTAAATCGAATTTTCTTAGAAATATTGTAGTCAAGCAACCAAAATGATGCGAACACTTTAGGGTAATGGTAACGTAAGGGAGGATGGACAGTGTTGTGAAACTAGGAAATGTTTGAAGATATGACGTGTGCACTGCAAACAACACACTGCAAGTGTATATTACTTTCTCCTCACTGTTCCTTCTTTGCCAGCTTGCCTGTAAAATCAAATCACCTCCTTCTTAACTGAAAACTCTCTGAGCACATTAGTACTAAGAAAAGATTACTACGACAGTCTTAACAGGGGTGTCCAAATTGCAGCCCACAGGCCACATGTGGGCCAGCATGGCTATGAATGCAGCCCAACCCAAAATCGTAAATTTACTTAAAACCTTTTTTTTGCTCATCAGTTTTTGTTAGTGTTTGTGTATTTAATATGTGGCCCAGAGACACCAAAAGATTGGACACCCTTGGCCAACATTGGGTCCAATTTTTAAGTGGCTCTAAAAATGGTTGGCTTTATCTTTTCATTTGTATGCTATTCAGAAAGCCTTTCCTTGAATATATTTGGAATTCCAAGAGTGTCCTCATTTGATATTTCACTGCTATGGGTTCATGACTTTTATATCATTATTCAAAATAAAGACCACTGAGTGACAGGCTATATAAGCAATATGTACACGAAGATCACACAAAGAATACCATTAGAAATCCCTTCTAACATAAAATTTAGGATTGTTAGCTTACTCTTAAGGCCTTAAAGAAAAGTAATTTTTTATCAATTCCTTTCTTATTTGGAAATCACCATTCTTGCCTTTGCAAATAAAATTCCACATACCATTCTAATATGATGGTTTCTGACCATTTGGCAATTCCTGGGATGTTTAAAACCTTAATCCTCAAATTTCAAGTTAACTTACATATTATGAAACCAAGCTGTTGTTTCGATTTTTGTGTAACCATTGGTAAGTAAAGGGGGAAAATAGTATCTCAGCATGCAAGAATCATGTGACACAGTGTAGCGCTACCTAGTAACCGAAACTCAAAAGGAGCCAATCTCAGCTCATCAGCATTGCCACAAAGGCAATGCTTCACTTTGTTTTATGAGCACTTAGCGCCAGATGCTATAAAATTGCTGTGAGGGATTACCTACCAGGGACCCATGTAGAGACTATGCCAGGAGCAGCATAGAGGTCTTTTCATACTGTTATTCATGTAATAAGAATTCTGTACGGCAGAGTTTGGAAATGTAGGCTGTGCTTTTTATATTATGTCCTAAGGAAGCACTCACCCCAAATGCTAATATTCATTCTGCCACACCACTCCCTAGAAATCTCATTCAGCTTTGCCACACATGTTTGCAATAATAATAGTTTTACTGGCCAATGTTCTCAGCATCAAGAGCACGAAAATCTATGTTGGCGATGTAGGTAGCAACTATCCACGTGTGTGGGTGTTTGATTCCTGGCAGTTTACCTCACTTGTAAATAGGACCAATGGCCAAGAATCCC
>PVKM010032588.1:0-16332 GCA_004027735.1 Carollia perspicillata
AAACAAATTATTAAACAATTATTACCATCATTTGTTTCTGGGATTTAGAAATAAAATTACACACAGAAATTGACAAGGGACACAAAGATTACAGGAAGGATACTTAAACCTCTTTTTGAAAGAAAAATAGTTAGAGAAGGATAAATGAAGAAGATGGTAGAGATGGGACAATGAGGAGAGGGCTGAACCAGCAGAGAAAATTAGACTTTAAAGGTACTAGAGTATAAAACATAATATTTGGTGGCAGCACCTTGAAATAACCATAAATAGTTGATGTCCCTGGGAAAATATGCTAGAGTGATGAGCAGCCCTCAAATATTTAAAAGACTTAAGAAATAATCTGACATAGAAGGACACAAACATGCACACACGGATTGGCAATTTATACTGAGTATTGTAATAAAGGGTCTGGCTTCATTTTCTGACATTTGCTGACAACTTATAAACCTCACCCCTCTCTCTTCCCTTCCTGCCATATCTGGACATTCTGATAAGAAAGCTTGGGTGCTTCCTTCTTTTGAAGTGGTGGGAAATTCAAATCACGCAAACCTTCTACCTGCCCCAGCCACGAACCACCATAGCCAAGCCAGTCTTCTTGCCCTGCTCTCTCAACACATTTTATACTGACTTAGGAATCCCAGAGACCTTGGTATGTGAGTCGTGAACTCTTCATTACCCTTTGGTATATGTGCTATCATCAGTCTCTACATAGGAACCAAATTTTGGGTCAGAGTCCATCCTGCTTATACAGAGTGACAACCAAAAATATATTTGTATTCAAACGAGAATTTTTGTCTTTGTTCAATATGAGACAACATTAACCACTTTCTTGAAGACAGTAATTTTTATGCAGGACTACACCATCCTTCATTGTCCAAAGTTGTTTTCACCCACTAGGGCCCAAACCCAAATACCTGCATGTGTGAGGGTCAATCAGCCTTGGCGAATTCTATCTCGCTCCCACTTCTTATGACCTCACTCCTTCCATTTCCTTTTGGAATGATGTCATGAAAGCTTGAATTTCTAACTAAATTTGAATGTTTAAAGTTATTTATTTATTATTTATTTTTATTGTTTTTCTATTACAGTTGTCCCAATTTTTCTCCATTACTCTCCCTTGCCGGGCTGATTCCCTTCCCCCTCCCACAGTCAATATACATGATAAAATGAGCTCTTTCTAATACTTGCTGTCATTAATAGTTATCGACACAGCTTCTAAAAACACCTTTACATAAGAAAATAGGTAGCCATGCTGTTTAAATAATTCATAAGTCATGGTCTAAGAGGAGACCAGAATAGTTTTCAAATTATAGAGCCATGAACATTTGTTTTCCAATGATCTACAGTTACTCCAACATCAAATGTTGTGATAAAATGCAGGCCTGTGGAAATGATCACGCAGTCAACAAATATTTGATTCACACCCCACAGAGGCCAAATACACACGAAGTCCTGGTTACTTGGAACACTATATTTAACACTTGTCGGGGAGAACCTTCTTTTCATTTGTTTCTAGCCAGCTTTCAGAACTTTCCCCTCGGGAGGAAATAAAGTAAATGAGAGTAGGAGGATTCAAGTGTTAGGAAAAGGCCAGAATGTGGGGTTGAGGGAGTAGTAAGGACCTCATGTTATCAACATGTTTCTTAGACTTATTTTGAGCAAAGTAAAAACTGGATATATTTCCAACCTGCAAAACAAAGTGAATCTTTCCTCCTGGCTACAGCTTTCAGATGAGAATAAGACACTATGAGATTCCTTGCTTTAAACATCTGTAGACTTTCCCCTGACCCTTCTTTATATCATTCCATGCAGCTTGCTATTTTAGACATCACTGTTACTTTCTTTAAGCCAGCAAAATCCTGGATTGGATGTTTTGCCTTTCAGTGACGCAGCAGCCTTATGATTTTATCTAATAATTGTAAAATTAAAAAACTCTGACAAATCCCTTATGACCTTGCTAGCCTAAGGAAAGAATTTTCACTGGATTCTGGAAATCGAAACTCTGCAAAGAAATTTTGCTGTGGGTAAACTTTTAAACCAAAAGCACAGTCTTCAAATGGGGATCCTGAGACTGAAATCACTCTCTAACTTAATTGTATCAATTTTAATTTTGTGTTTGTATCTTGTGGTTTGTTTTTGCCAGCCCCTAGAGGCGACACTCATGGTTGCCATCTCACTTAGTTTCCCAGTGTATCTCCCAGAACAGAACTCCATAGGATTTATGATTCAATTTTTGCCTTTTGATTTAATCTGAAAAATATCCAGCTCACATCAAGCACAGAGCTGGCAGTTAGGAACAATAAAGCTGTCTCTCTCTTAACCGGAGGTTGCTAAAAGGATCAGATTAAGTCTGTATCTCACTTCCTGTGCCACAGCCTCTCTTCCAATGTACAGATGGATTTGATTTCTGCGGCTGTTTAACTATGCTTGTCGTTGAGGGAAATGTAAATACCATGATAAAAACCTCCAATTTTTTTCTGTTAAAACAGAAAGAAATTCAAGAAATTTGCTCCCCACTGAAAGTTGAAGCTTGTATGGGAAAATTTATAATATAAAATAATAAGAAATAACATAGGCCCTGGCTGGTGTAGCTCAGTGGAATGAGCATGGGCCTATGAACCAAAGGATCATGGTTTGATTCCCAGTTAGGGCACGTGCCTGGGCTGCAGGACAGTTCCCAGCAGGGGATGCATGACAGGCAACCATACATTGATATTTCTCTCCCTCTCTCCTTCCCTTCCCCTCTAAAGATAAATAAATAAAATCTTTAAAAAAAGAAATAACATAGGAATTTTAGTATACATTGATGAGAGTATGACACTTCATTTTCTCTCTTCCTAAAAAAATGCTTTGTAAATATCTCTATTATCTCTTCTTGATAATTATTAATAAAATGTTTACATTAATTTTTGTAGCATAAATGGAAGGCTTTTAAATGGATACCTTTAAAGATCCCTAAACTAGAACTATATCTGTAGTCTAGAAAGGATATTTAAAATATTCAGAATATGATACTAATTTATTAGTTTATATAGTGATTACAAAGTACAAGTTCCTAGATTCTTTAAATATTAATTCCTCTCATTTTTCTAACATATCTGTGAGACAAATGCTATTATGTTTTTTTTTTTGTTAGAAAAAGAGAAAGCCAGGACACAGAGAGGTCAAATATGGTGCCTAAAGTCACATGACTACTAACTGAAGGCAACGAGATGAACACTCGGGCATTCTGGCTCTAGGCTTCCCAGTGCTCTTCCTTTATAACACAAAATGCTTATTTGTATTAGGTATGTTTATTCATATCTGTTCACATTACACTCAGAAAGTCCATATGGGTACTCAAAAATCTAGAGCTGTATAGCAGGTATAAGGTGTTACTTTACTAATGTATATCCATAAGCATTTTTTTTTATTTTAATTGTTCAAGTACAGTTTTCTGCCTTTTTCTTCCAGGGAAAAAAAAAAAAAGCTTATGCTATGATGCTATGAAAGTGAGTCAAATATATTTAATACTAATGAATACTTAAAATATATTTTCTAATCTTAGATTGTTGGCAATATTTCAATAATTCACTTTTATTTACTAATTGTTTACTACTGGACTGTACTTCTTTAATTAAAAGAATTTGAAATATTACCTCAGGCAGGGTAAGAGTTATGAATGTTTATAGCACTTGGAAAACAGCTAATGTATTTACTAAATGAGTACAAAAGAATGTTTACCAAAAAAAGGAGAGGGGGTGGAAATCATACATTATCATTACTAAACATGCCAATGGGAATGAAGCAAAACACATGGATATCAGACATATTTCAAATTAAGAAATGAAACAATTAGCCCTGGATGCCAAACAAAAACAGGCATTGGCTGAGATTTGTTCATGGTAGGAACTGGAACATCCATTTTCAATTTATCCACAGTGTAGGAAAATAGAAAAAGGTACAAAGATGGAAATGTGGGCAAAAAAAATAGGGATGCTCATAATAGAATTTGCAAGTATAGGAGGGGTTATTTCTTTCTTTAAAATTATATTTTATTGATTATGCTATCACAGTTGCCCTGATTTTTCCCCTTTGCCCCTTTCCACCCTGCAGCCCCCACTCCCTCAGGCAATCACCACGCCATTGCTCATGTTCATGGGTCATTCACATAAGTTCTTCGGCTACTCCATTTCCTATACTGTACTTTACACCCCCATGGCTATTCTGTAACTATCTATATGTATTTCTTAATCCCCTCACCACTTCACCTATTCCACCAAATCCCCCTCCCATCTGGCAACCATCAAAACACTTTCCATATCCATGATTCTGTCTCTGTTCTTGCTTGCTTAGTTTGTTTTTTAGATTCAATTGTTGATAGATTTGTACTTTTTGACATTTTATTGTTCATAGTTTTGATCTGCTTTTTCTTAAATAAGTCCCCTTAACATTTCATATAATAATGGTTTGGTGATGATGCACTCCTCTAGTTTTTTCTTGTCTTATCTGCCCTTTGATTCTAAATGATAGCTTTGTTGGGTAGAGCAATCTTGGCTGTAGGCCGCTGCTTCTCATAACTTTCAGTATTTCTTGCCAATCTCTCCTAGCCTGCAAAGTTTCTTTTAAGAAATTAGGTGACAGTTATTGCAACTTTTCTGTAGGTAACTAACTTCATTTTTCTTGCTTCCTTTAAAACTCTCTCTTTATCTTTAACTTTTGTCATTTTTATTAGGATATGTCTTGGTGTGGTCCTCTTTGTGTCCATTTTGTTTGGGGCTCTCTCTGCTTCCAGGACTTATATATCTATTTCCTTCACCAAATTAGGGAAGTTGTCCTTCATTATTTTTTTAAATGGATTTCCAATTTCTTGCCCTATCTCTTCTATTTCTGGAACTCATATGATGTGAATTTTGGACCTCTTGAAGCTTTCCCAGAGGCTACTGAGACTATCCTCACTTATTAGATTGTTTTTTTCCTTCTTGTTCTGATTGGTTGCTTTTTGTTTCCTTATGTCCATATCATTGATTTGATTCTTGGCTTTGTCCACTCTACTGTTGTTTACCCATAAATTTTTGTTTATTTCAATTAGTGAATTTTCTGACTGGATCTTTTTTGTTGTTGAGGTCCTCACTAAGTTCCTTGAGCATCCTTATAACCAGTGTTTTGAACTCTACATCTGACAGATTGTTTATCTCCATTTTGTTTAGTTCTTTTTCTGGAATTTTGATCTGTTCTTTCATTTGGGCCATGTTTCTTTGTTTTCTTATTTTGGCACCCTCCCTGTGTTTCGATGTATTAGGTAGAGTTGCTTTGACTCTGTGTCTTGGTAGCATGGCCTAATATAGTACGTGTCATATAGATTCCAGTAGCACAGCCTCCCTTATCATCCAAGCTGGGTACTTGAGGTACACTCTCCTCTTGTAGTTGAGCCTTGGTTGCTGTTGGCAGGTCAATGGGAAGGATTTACCTTTGCCTATCAGCTCCAAGGATTGGCTGTGTCCACTGACCACCAACCTCCACCTTCCATGGAGGATCAGCTGTGCAGGGGCAGGGTGGTGGTGCTCAACATCATCCGTAGCTGTCCACTACATGTGCTGGCCCTGGGCTTACCTGGGCATTTCAGGCCAAGGTCAGCCACCACCTGAGTTTTACCCAAGGCTACCCTTCCTGAACTACAAAACACTCTGCAACAGTTGCTACTTATGCTGAAGTTGGAGATTCCCAGGTGCAGCCAAGTTGTAAACTTAGGCTGGCTGCTGCTAGTGCCAGGCCTGGGGCTTACTAAGACCACCTGTTGCTTTTTTGATAGGATTTAGGAAGTTGTGAAGCATGAGCCATGACTAGCCATTCATATGGAAAAGCAGCCAGGGTGGGCCTGTAAGCTTGGGGGCAGAGTCTCTGAGGACCTCCAAGGCAGGTCAAACAGTGTTAGCCAGGTTGATGGAGTCTCAGATATGTCATCAGCTTACAAATTCTGTGTGGGGAGGATTAGCAAAGGGACAAAGGCCTCTGCTCACCTTGATGCCAGACACTTCATTTTCTCCCTGTATACCACTGATGCTTTTCAAGCTGCTACTCCAGTGCTTATGAGTTGGAGGGAATGAGTCTGAGTAGGTGAGTCAATGTGTGGGTTCTTTAAGAGGAACTGCTTGGGACTCCAGAAGTTTCTTCCACCAACTCAATCCCCACTGATTTTTGCAGCCAGAAGTTATGCAGACTTATCTTCTTGGCATTGTAACCTTGTACTGGGGGGCCTGGTGTGGGGCTGGGACTATCTCAGAAGTAGGATATCAGTTCTGAGATATCCCTCACAAATTTTTATCCATCTCATATGGATGAGGGACCACTCATTCCACGTCTTTGCCCCTCCTACCAGTCTTGGTGGATGTGGTTCTTTAATTCTGTAGTTGTCAGACTTCCATTCAGCACAATTTCTGATGGTACTGAGTGATGGTTGTTCTATATTTGAGTTGTAGTTTTGATATGGTTGTGCAATGATGTGAGCCATGTCTGCCTACACTGCCATCTTGACCAGAAGTCCTTGAGGTTAGTCCTTGAAAGTAGTTTTGGGTGAGCTGACTTTGAATTGGGTCATAAAATAATAAAATTATTGAAGATGCTGGGAGATAGGGAACTATAACTCATCAAGGCTTCAGGATTAGAGATATAAACTTGAAAGTCTTCTGTACAGAGTTGAGAATTGAAACTAAAAAGTGGATTAACTATAATAAGGAAAATTAGATTACTGCACCTAAAGAAGATGGGAAACATAATGGCTCTGAGCCCTGTCTTTTAAATTACATGGCCTGCCACATGTTAGCACTATGAATTTAAGCAAATCACTAAATCTAAGTCCTAATTCCCTCACTTGTAAAATTGAAATAATATGTACATCACTGTGGTAGGCAAAATTCTAATATGGTCCCAGAGATACCTGCCCCTGGTGTCCCTGCCCTGTGTAATTCTCTCCCCTTAAGTGTGGATGGAACCTGTAAATATAAGATAGTCCTTCCTTGATTGCATTATGTTATAAGGCCAAAGGTGATGGCTTTGTCACCCCAATGATTAAGCTTTTCCAGGCTGCATTGTAATTGACTAGAGGGAAGCTGGAGAGATGCACAGGCCTGAAGGAAAGCAAACACCCGTGCTGTGGTCTGCTTCTGATGGCCACTGACAAGGAGCTATGGGTGGCCCCTAGGAGTGGAGAACCATCCCTCATTGACAGCCAGCAAGAAGAAAAGGATCACACTATTACATGTGAGAGGAAATAAATTTATTACTAACCAGTGAGCTTAGAAGAGGACCCTGAGCTTCAGATGAGATGACAGTTTATGCTAACACTTTGATTCCTTCCCAGGGAAGCTCCAAGCAGAGGACCTGGCTAGTAGAAACTGTAAATGAATAAACTTGTCTTGTTTTAAGTCACTAGGTCTGTGGTGGTGCAACAACAGAAAACTAATATGCTCACAGACTTAGAGGGCTAATATGATGATAATTATAAAATGACTTATAATACCATCTGTGTAGCAATAGCAATAATTGCTACCTTGGTCTCATTGTTATGTATCCACCTGAATATTATTCTATTTCTAGATTTGAAAATAAATACCAATTTATATACAAAGGTTTAGAAACCCATCAGAGAGTATTGTTTTAATAACAGTTGGGTAGCATTTCTAAAGAATTTCAATGTTATCCTTTTCTTCTCTACTTTTTAATTTGATATCATTAAAATTTAACTAGAAGAAGATCTCAAAAAATAGTTTGAACAGGCCATTATTAGTAAAATTTTGATTGTTGTTGTTTTGGTTGTTATTTGCTTGTTGTCTAAGAAGATATGAGTTTTTTATAATAACTGAACATATTAATAATGGTAGATTTGCTCAAGTTAAAGCACTAATGAGGTTTTTATTTTGTAAATGTTTTATGGAAAACAAGTTCAAACTAAATTTAGACATAAAGAACTAATCATGGAAAAAGGTTAATTTTGTAATGGTCCAAAATGAAAAGCTGTGAAGCTACAAAATATAAAAAAGATACACTTTTACCTATGAGATGGTTTATGTGCAGAACTGCAAAGTCAGTTACCATATTTTGACAGGATCATTCACACTTTTTGCCCAAATTTTTGAGGGAAAAACAAGCGTGTGCATTATGCATGGATAATACTAATTCCATATCTATATAAATATTTATGCTTATGCATTAAAAGTACAACTCTAGAAAGCAATAATAATATCCATATGCAAAATAACACCCTGGAATATGACACTATTGTTTCTAAATATAAATAAATAAATAATTGAATTTACAAATTAAAATGAAAGACTTTTTTCCTGAAAGTTTGAGCCAAAAATGTGGATGTGCGTTATACATGGCAAAATACTATCTATTGCATTTCCACACACCTTTGTTGCTTTTCTTATGCTGTCCCCTCTACCTGGAACACGCTTTATAATCAACTTCATTACCTTTAGAAATAAAAAGATGAATAATAAAATATCACTATGTCTACATCCTTTGCTACACAAGCATACCTCAGATACATTGTGGGTTATTATGTTCCAGACAACTGAAATAAAATGAGCATTGCGATAAAACAAGCCTGGTGGAGGGTTTCACCTTTGATTTGTAATAAATAAATAAATAAACAAAAAAATAAATAAATAACACATTTGTGTAGTGCAATAAAGCAAAACACAATAAAACAAGGTATGCCTGTTTTCTGAGTTTTGCTATATCAAGAGTTTCTTCAGAGAAAATATATTTCTGCATTTCCAGTTACTGGCATGAGTTTGAACTCAATACATGCTTATTAATTTAATTAATGAAACTTTAGTCACAAGTTAACATGTTTAAGTACTTGTTTGACAAAGTTAGATTGCAAGTTAATTTATTGTATTAGCTTCATATTCTTCTCTTAGTTTAAAATAATGGGACTTAGCAAGTTGAAAGTCTTGGCAGCATTTTCGTGGGTGACTTTCAGTGACTATACCTATGCAATATCAAAATGGATGCAGAAAATTTAATCAGTCAAGTAGTATGTCTATCATAAGTCAAAATTACTCTACTTTTGTTCAACACGTTTTCTATTGCATTATTTTTATATTATATAAACATACTCTATAAAATAGTTACTTCAGGAGAAACAGTCTTTAAATGAGGTTGTGATGTATGGATTGAAAAGCCCAAGTCACTATATTTTTTTCACATTTCTTACCAATGTGGCAATATAATTTGAGTGATTAAGAAAAATTGGTTTAGTAACATAAAAATAAATTCTATAAGTCATATTTAAAATTAAAATTCAATTTATTTAATACATGACAGTACAATAATTATTTAAAACATCTTATGTCTCAATTGGGATCATTCTGTCACTTAGTGACATATGCATGTTAAACATTTATTAAACAAGTGATTCTTATTCCATTAACTATTTTTTATTATGTAATATCTTTTTATGATAAATATACAAAAGTTTTCATGTTTAGAAGGAACACTGTATTTTATAGGGGAAAAGTTATTATTTAAATAAGGTAATATGTTTTTAAACTTGGAAAAGGATTATGGAGAATGAAACTAATAAAAGCAATAGTAAACATTAGAAACATTTGTACCTTTTAGAAAAAAGGTGTAATAGGAAATGTTAAAACAGTAGACAAGAAAGTTTCAATAATAACAGTTCTTTTAGTAATGTCTAGAATTTTACCAATTATATCAATATTATTTCAAATCTAGCTCTTGGTTTCTCCTAGAGAGATTTATGAAGTATTTATACCTCCTCTCTTCACAGCCTTACTAGTGTTTGTCACATAGAACAGAGGTTGGAACACCTTCTATGCAAAAGGTCAGATAGTAAACATTTTAGGCTTTGCAGGACATACAGACTACGTCACAACTCTTCAACTCTGCCCTTGTGGCAAGAAAGCGCCAAAGATGCTATGTAAGATAATGAACACTGGGCACCAATAAAACTTTACTTACCCAAACAGGAAGCATGCTGATTTGACCTGCTTGACAACTCCTGATGTAGATTAGTGTTGGCATTTTTATAGTTATTCTTAAACAAGACTATAAAAAACTATCTTCATAGTTAGTAGCTCATACAAAGGAGTATAGCCATTATAATCATTATAACACTTTACAAAATAAGTTACAAAATACCCAAATTCTACCTGATGCATCTGTAGATGCTTACCATGATGAAATCGATCATTGCAACAAAATTCATCCAGAGAAAAAGAAAAGGTTTCATGTGTTTCCTCTATGTTTTCTTATTCTAGATACCAAAATGATTATCTCCCATTTACTGAGTGAATACTACAAAATAGAGATTGTCCTTTACAGTATATAAATATTATATAGTTATTTTCTTCTCATTCCCAAATGAGGCACGTAGTATATTGACCATTTTACATATGAGTAAACTGTAGCTACAAAAGACTACATAACCCTCTCTATCACAACTTTTATGTGACAGATATGAAATTCAAACCTTAAAATGGCTTTTCAAAGGCTATGCTTTGAAAGCCAAGTGAGTATGGAACATTGTTAAATATAAATTTTAATTTGCTCCCAATTGGGAAAAAGGGAGATTTACTTCCATAAATGTTTATATTTACCATAACACGATTTATAATTCAACTTAAAGATTAGGAAATATTTTCAGATATACTTGGATATCATATTACAGTTTTAATGTTGACTATGAGAGAACTTTTTTTTTCTTTCAGCCAATAGCTAGAAAGAGAGTTTGCAGTTTCCAATCAACATAGCCTTAAGGAAAAAACAGAATCAAAATTTGCTTTATAATTACAGAACTCAAAAATCTGTTTAACTTGAATTGTCATTATCATGGTGCCAACACAATATTTATCTCTTGACTAAGACCGTAGGGGACAGGCAGATTATATGAATGTAACATTCTCCCCGGGACCTCATTCAGAGTAACAGTTGTATCAAAACAAATTGCTAAAAAGTGTAGAATTAATTTGCCTGAAGACACAATATTCTTATCGTGTGTTCATTAATAGAAAATTAAAATTTACTTGCTATGTAGAAAACCATTGAATTTGAGAAGAATTCGGTTCATATATGAGAAAGGAGACATAGTGTGTGAAGTCATTAATCCCAGGGTTGGTTGTCAGAAAACTAGATTCTAATCCTGAACTTTTAACCATCTAGTTGATTACTGGAAAAATCACTTACCCTCCTTGAGCATCAGCCTGTTCAGCTGTGCAAGCATTTGGATGGGCTGTAGAAAGGACAACTATAAAATTCCATGATCTTATTACTGAGAAAAGGATTACTAAGCTCCACACATCTAAGCATTGGAGTTACTTTTCTTATACCATACTGTAGGGTCATGTAATTAGCCCTGTCCTGTTCAAAATTTTTTAATTTAATTTTTATTTTTAATTACCATTTACTTTTAATATTATTTTTATTGGTTTCAGGCATATAGCATAGTGATTAGACAATCATATATTTTACATAGTGTTCCTTGTGATATTTCCATAAACCAACTGGCACCATACATAGTTGTTGCACTATTATTGACTATATATATATTCCCTATGCTCTACATCAGGGGTCCTCAACCCCCAGACCACTGAATGGTACCAGTCTGGGCCTCTTACAAACCTGGCCCACAAGCAAAGCTTACCTAAAATCTGCCTCCTGTCTTCCCCCCAACTTCTCCCCATTCACAGTGGACAAACAAGTGAAGCTCAGATGACCTCTGTCTTCTGTCCCCTACCTGCCCTGTCCTGCCCCACCCTCCCCCACAAAACCTGTGTGTGGTGCCTAAATGGTTGGGATGGCTACGTTACATTACATCACTGTCATATTCTGTAACTACCAATTTGTACTTCTTAATCCCTTCACCTCTTTCACATAGTCCTCCAAGCCCCCACCCTTTGCCCTGTGTCTATGAGTCTGTTTCAGTTTGGGATTTTTTTTTTTAATTGTTGATCAAGTACAGTATTCTATCCTTTACTCCCATCCCAGCCCACCTGCCCACCCCTCCCCCTCCCTCCCATTTCCACCCCCCTAGTTTTTGTCCATGTGTCTTTTATACTTATTCCTGTAAACCCTTCCCCCTTTCCCCTGAAATTTCCTCCCCTCTCCCCTCTGGACCCTGTCAGCCTGTTCTTTTTTCAGTGTCAGTTTGGTTTTGTTTGTTTATTTTGTTCTTTAGATTCCACATATAAGTGAAATTGTATGATATTTGTCTTTGTCTGACTGACTTACTTCACTCAGTATAATACCCCTTAGGTCCATCCATGCTGTAACAAATGGTAAGATTCCATTCTTTTTTTCCAACCAAGTAATATTCTGTTGTAATATACCACCACGTTTTTACCCACTTGTTTGTTGATGGGCACTTGGGTTGCTTCCATATTTTCGCTATTGTGAATAATGGCACAGTGAACAAAAGGGTGCATAAATTCTTTCAAATTAGTGTTTAGTTTACTTTGGATAAATCCCCAGAAGTGGAATTGTTGGGTCATAAAGTAGTTACTTGGATGGGGATGTTGTCTTTTTATCAAATTTCCAGGTGAAACAATGCCTGAAAGAAACATGAATATGAGGAATGACAGAATTACAGCCAAAAAAAACTTTGACAGGCTGAAATAATAGGCCAGTTCAAATCATATGGAATATATAATTGAGATAAATATCTGTCCTTATATGCAGATTCTAATGGCTCAAGTATACTCCAGGTTTCATACAGGAATATTAGCCATTGGCAGTTTATGGCTGTGAGAAATTATTTGGCATTTATAGATCTATAATAGATATCTTTCTAATATGTTTAACATCCCATTCTTCACCATTATGAAGGACTTTGGTATAGAAATCAAAGTTTTGAATAAGCCTGGATATCTCTTTTCATGTCATCACCCATAATCGCTTATTATTCTTCATAAGTCATCTAATTGGAAGCATTAGCACCACCATAAATCCATAGCCATCAACCTATATTGAATTTTCTACATAGTTCATTAATATTATTTCTCTTTTTCAGCTTTTTTCCCCAGCGGCCACAGTGACTATTTTAAATCTCATCTATATTCTCAAACTTTAGACCTTCACTATTTCCCTCAGTCTCAGAGGATGAATTTATGTCCCACTTTTCTAAGAAAAATTATTGCCCTCAAAAGGCATCTCTTAAAACTGACTTCTAGATTATCACCCATTTGTTTTTTCTTTTCTCCATTACCATAGAGGAAATTTCTAAACTACAGACCAGGCCAATTCTTCCATTCATGTTTTGGCTCTTGTAGTAGATATTTCTCCTACAGTGGGTATCCATCATTTTTTGTTACCCTTTCGATAGTTTATAAAATCCTTTGCTATGAGGTGTAGAAGATGGCGATGGAGTAGGAGGGAGCAGATTTCACTTCCCCCTACACATGGGAGAAAAACCTGGCTAATCCACGGAGGAACAGAGCAGACAGCCAACAGTACCCCAGTATATTTGAAAATAAGAGTTCAAAAATTATAGTAGACATTGAAAAACCAGAAACTAGATGGTAAGAAGGATATTTCAGGACAGTAAGGTCCTGGGGACCAGCACAGGGATGGGGCAGCAGCAGCCCCAGGCCCAGCGCCCAGAGCTGGCACTGGGTTTACCACAGACTCCTTGAAAGTTCTGCCACAGAGTCCTTGGGAGAGAGCCGAGTCAACTGCTCCCTCCCTCCGCAACTGAGCAGGGTCTGAGCAATGCCAGGAGAGTTCTGGTCACAGAGAGGGAAATAAGGACAAAGAGGCAAGATGCCCAGGGGCCGTGAACACCCGCAGAGTCTGTGGTCATCCAAAAGAAGCTAAATACATATTTTTTTCAAATGTGCATAGAACATTTTCAAAGATAGACCACATGATAGGACACAAAACAAGCCTCAACAAATTCAAGACAATTGAAATCATACCAAGCATTTTCTCCAACCACAAGGGACTGAAACTAGAAACCAACCCCAAGGGAAAAAACCCAAAACACTCAAAATCATGGAGATTGAATAGCATGCTATTAATCAATGAATGGGTCAAGAATGAAATTAGGGAACAAATCAAAAAGTTTCTGGAAACAACTGAAAATGAACTCACAACAACCCAAAACTTATGGGACACAGCAAAGGCAGTCCTGAGAGGGAAGTTCATAGCAATACGGGCCTATCTAAAAAAGATAGAAACATTTCAAACAAACAATCTAATCCTACGCATACAAGAAGTTGAGGAACAACAACAAAGACAGCCCAGAGCAAGTAGAAGGAAGGAAATAACCAAGATAAGAGCAAAATAGAGACAAAAAGCACAATTCTAAGGATCAATGAATCCAGGAGCTGGTTTTTTTAAAAAGATAAATAAAATCGACAAGCCCTTAAGCAGGCTTATCAAGAAAAAAAGAGAGAGGACCCAAATAAACACAATCAGAAATGAAAGGGGAGAGATTACAACTGACACCACAGAAATACGAAGGATTATAAGAAATTAATATGACGAACTGTATGCCAAGAAATTTGAAAATCTAGGTGAAATGGACACATTTCTAGAAAAATATAATCTTCCAAAACTAAATGAAGAAGAAGCAAAAAACCTGAACAGACCAATAACAGCAGATGAAATTGAAGCAGTAATCAAAAAACTCCTGCCACACAAAAGCCCTGGACCAGATGGTTTCACAGGAGAATTCCACAGAACATTTAAGGAAAAGCTAACCCCCATCTTTCACAGACTATTCTAAAAAATCCAAAGTGATGGAAGACTCCAAAACTCTTTTTATGAATCTAGCATCATCCTAATACCAAAACCAGATAAAGACACAACAAAGAAAGAAAAATTCAGGCCAATATCGCTGATGAACATAGATGCTAAAATCCTCAACAAAATATTGGCAAACCACATCCAATAATACATTAAAAAGATCATACACCATGACCGAGTGGGATTCATCCTAGGGATGCAAAGATGGTTAAATATTCGCAAATCACCAAATGTAATACATCACATAGACAAAAGCAAAGACAAAAATCACATGATCATATCAATAGATGTGGAAAAAGCATTTGACAAGGCACAGCACCAATTTATGATAAAAACACTCAGCAAAATGAGAATAGAGGGAGCATTCCTCAACATAATAAAGGCCATATATGAGAGACCTACAGCCAACATCATACTCAATGGACAAAAACTAAAAGCTTTTCCACTAAGATCAGGAACAAAACAAGGTTGTCCACTTTCACCACTTCTATTCAATATTGTTTTGGAAGTTTCAGCCACAGCAATCAAACAAGAAAAGGAAATAAAAGGCATCCAAATCAGAAAGGAGGAAACAAAACTGTCACTGTTTGCAAACAATATGAGAGTGTACATGGAAAATCCTATAGACTCCACCCAAACACTGTTCAACCTAATAAATTAATTTGGCAAAACAGCGGGATACAAAGTCAGTATCCAGAAATCAAAGGCATTTTTGTATACCAATAATGAAACAGCAGAAGCAGAAATCAAGAAAAAAATCCCATTCAATATAGCAAAAAGAAAAATAAAATACCTAGGAATAAACTTAACCAAGGAGATAAAAGACCTGTATGCAGAAAACTACACAGCACTGAAGAAAGAAATCAGGAAAGACACAAACAAATGGAAACATATACCGTGTTCATGGATTGGAAGAATTAACATCATCAAAATGTCCATATTACCCAAAGCAATTTACAGATTTAATGTAATACCTATTAAAGTACCAATGGCATATTTCACAGAGATAGAACAAGCACTTCAAAAATGTATATGGAGCCATAAATGACCTCAAATAGCAGCTGCAATTTTGAGAAAGAAGAACAAAGTAGGAGGGATCACAATACCTGATACCAAACTGTATTACAAGGCCACTGTAATCAAAGCAGCCTGGTACAGGCATAAAAACAGGCAGATGGACCAATGAAACAGAACAGAGAGTCCAGAAATAAACCCAAGTCTCTACGGTCAGTTAATATTCGACAAAGGGGGAAACAACACAAAATGGAGTAAAAATAGTCTCTGCAACAAGTGGTGTTGGGAGAACTGAACAGCTACATGCAAAAAAATGAAACTCGAGCACCAACTTACACCATACACAAAAATAAATTCAAGATGGATAAAAGACTTAACTATAAGCAGTGACATCATTAAAATCCTAGAGGAGAACATAGGCAGGAAAATATCAGATATTTCACGCAGCAATATTTTTACTGATATGTCCCCTGGAGCAAGGGATATAAAGGAAAGAATAAACAAATGGGATCTCATCAAAATAAAAAGCTTCTGCATGGCTAAAGAAAACAGCATTAAAGTAAAAAG
>PVKM010032589.1:0-16324 GCA_004027735.1 Carollia perspicillata
TTTCCCCTGAAATTCCCTCCCCTCTCCCCTCTGGTTACTCTCAGCCTGTTTTCTATTTCATTGTCTTTGGTTATATTTTGCTTGCTTGTTTGGTTTGTTGCTTAGCTTCCTGTTAAAGGTGAGATTATATGCTATTTGTGTTTTACCACCTGGCTTATTTCACTCAGCATAATGCTTTCCAGTTCCATCCATGCTGTTGCATAGGGTAGGAGCTCCTTCCTTCTTTCTGCTGCATAGAATTCCATTGTGTGCATGTACCACAGTTTTTTGATCCATTCATTTACACCCCAGTGTTCATAGCAGCACAATTTACAATAGCCAAGTGCTGGAAGCAACCTAGGTGCCCATCAGTAAAGTCTCCATAGTTTTTAAAGAAGGGGCCCTGTATTTTCACTTTATATTCTGTCCCACAAATTATATAGCCAGACTTGCTGGGAAGACCAAGTGGTAAGGAACAGCAGTGCTGGGGACCTTCTCCTTCTCTGACAGGGAGGCCACAGGGATACTTGAAGACAGATCATGTACCTTAGGAGTCACTGTGAGGTTCCCTGAAACTGAGCTTGGCAAGGAATAAGTGGCTCTACCAGATACCCCCCATGCTATCCCAGAGACATAGGAGCTTGGACAGTAACTGTTGTAGATGAAAAGAAGCCCTTCCCTTAATGTCCTGGATTTCATAAGCTCCAGAGTTCCTCTGAGATAAAGGAGGGTCTCCCTCCAAAGAGAAATTAAGCATGTATAGTGGGTTAAATGGGGTCCCCCCAAAAGATGTGTCTTCTTGGAACTTCAAAATGTAACCTTAGCCCTGGCTGGTGTGGCTCAGTGGATTGAGTGCCAGACTGTGAAGCAAAGGGTCGCCGGTTCAGTTCCTAGTCAGGGCACATGCCTGGGTTGTGGGTCAGGTTCCCAGTAGGGGACACATGACAGGCAACCACACATTAATGTTTCTCTCCCTCTCTTCCTCTCTCCCTTCCCCTCTCTCTATACATAAATAAAATATTTTTTTAAAAATGTAACCTGATTTGGATTAAGGGCCTTTTGAGATATAATTAAGGTAAGGATCTTAAAATGAGGTAATTCTGGATTATGGTAGGCTCTAAATCCAATGACAGGCATACTTATAAAAGATGGGAAAGGAGAAGGCATACAGTCAGATACAGAGAAAGGCATATGAAGTTGCAGGTAGAGATTGGAGTGATGCACCTTTAAGTCAAGGAGTGCCAAGGATTGCCTGCAGCCATCAGAAGCTTGGAGAAAGGGGCTAACCCTGAGAAGATGTTGATTTTGGACTTGGGGCCTCCAGGACTATTAGAGAATACGTTTCTGTTGTTTTGAGCTGCCTCATTTTTTCAATTGTACTTTACTTTCAATGTTATTATTTTAATTTTTTTTCTCTTATTGATTCTAGAGAGAGGGGAAGGGAGGGAGGCAGTGTGAGAGAGAATCACTGATGTGAGACAGAAATATCAATCAGCTGTCTCTTGCATGCCCCGAATGGGGACCGAACCCGCAACCCAAGCATATGCCCTGATTGGGAATTGAAACTGTGACCATTTGGTTTGCAGGATGATGCCCAACTGAGTCATACTGACTAAGGCTACTTTCAATGTTATTTTGGAATGGTTTCAGGTGTATAGCAGGGTGGTTAGACAATCATGTACTTTACAGAGTGTCCCCCTGATATTTCCAGTACCCGCCTGGCACCATGCACAGTTATTACACTATTACTGACCATATTCCCTGTGCTGTACTTGACTTCCCCATGACTATTTTGTAACTACCAGTTTGCACGTAATCCCTTCACCTTTTTCACCTAGTCTCCCAATCCTCCTCCCCTCTGGCAGCCATCAGTTCACTCTGTATCTGTGAGTTTGTTTTCAGTTTTCTTTGTTCATTTATTTTGTTCACTAGAGTCCACGAATAAGTGAAATCATATGGTATTTATCTTTCTGTGACTGATTTATTGCCCGTGGCGCAATACCCTCTAGGTCCATCTATGCTGTGGCAAAGGGTAAGATTTCTTTCTTTTTTAACGATTGGGTAGTATTCCATTGTGTAAATGTACCATCACATTTTATCCACTTGTCTACTGATGTGCATTTGGGTTGCTTCCATACCTTGGCTGTTTAAATAACTCTGCAATGAACATAAGGGTGCATATATTATTTTAAATTAGTGTTTTATTGGGTAAGTTCTCAGAAGTGGAATAGCTGGGCCATAAGGCAGTTCCATTTTTAATTGTTTGAGGATCCTATGTTTTCCATAGTAAGCCACCGCATTTTTGATAATTTGTTATGACAGCCCCAGGAAACTAACATAGCCTGTGTCAGCAAAGTGTTTGGCTGTTGAGATTTGCTTTGATTTTGAGGGGAAAAATGTTACTTGCATCACAGTTTGTTTTAGCCAGAAAATAAAAGCTTTCCCAGAATCCTGCTTCCTTTCCCAAGAGCCTGCTTCCTTCTATCCCATTGGCCAGTGTTGGGCCACATGGTCACCTTTAGATGCAAGGGGCCCTTGGGAAATGGATATATTGAGTAAAGGGAGCAGAATAATCAAGGTTGGATTGCTGCCCTAAATAAAATGGGAGTTCTTTGAACAAACAGAAGGTTCATAGGTTTGGAGGACAAATGGGCAACTAAAGGACATTACCTGTCATAACGTGGTATTTTATAGTTAAAAATTTGTAATGGTAAATTACATTTGAATATCAACATAGACAAGATTATGATTATTCTTAGCCCCTAGCTACTAAAATGAGATCCTTGGGCTAACAGAAAAGGCAGCACCTGGGAGCTGGTTAGCAATGCAGAAACTTGGACTCTATCCCAGACCTAATGAATTAAAATCTGCATTTTTAACAAGATCTCCAGTTGATTCCTGTACACATGAAGATTTGAGAAGTATTGGTTTAGGTGACTCAGTGTAACATGACTAAACTATTGAAGATAAAGCAAGCTGCTATCGTGAGACAAGAACAAATTGGTACCAAAATACAAGAAAATACCGAGTCCAAATATAAGAACAGTAGGCAAAAATCAGAAGCCTTTGAAATGTTGTATTGTGAGTGTAATGCAATATACACACAGGAGGAAAAAAAGTGTTTTTTTTTTGGTCAATTTCAACTGGAATGAAACATACCAGATAACCATTTTAAGACTCCCTACCATCACATTTGTGATAAATTTCAGTAATATTGAATTCCTTAAAGTACATAAAAGTACCAATTAATTCTTCACCAGCAAAGAAGGAATAATCAAGCATTCAAACTGATTAATCCTTAAGTCCAAAGATAGATCTGGCATCATTAGTGATATCCAACATTAAAATTAGATGAATTGGTGTAAACATACCTCAGAAATCCAATACTTTCTTTCTGTAAGATTTTGATTCTTTATTGAAACACTTTGTAATGGATGAAAAACAACTTTTCTTTTTATCTTTAATGAGACCCTACAGTTTATTTCATGCCAACCATTCTAAAAGCCTTTTGAGAACAATTAATATATGTGTGTGTCTGCACATATATTATATACATATACATACACACATACCTTTGAAATGTTGTAATATGAGCATATATACAGACATGCACACACACACATCTATATGTTATATGTGCTTGTTGCTTCAGCCTCATTTTGAGGGAACTGAGACACTTGTGATTTGCAATGTTGCCTTAGGCTAGAGTTCACTTAAAAGCAAGTACATTGGTTTTTAAAAACATAATTTACTTATAATAGACCATAGCCTCCAGTTGTTGTGCCTATGCTGAAACTGTTTATTTAGCATGCATTCATAAACCCCAGAGTTGGAAATAAAATAGTACAGTCAGCATTTTACTTTGGGGATGTCATGCCAATTTATTTGAGCAAGGACATTTGCTTTTTAACAGTGAAGTATATCGGTATAAAAATATTAGCTAGCCCAGGCTGGTGTGGCTCAGTGGACTGAGTGCCAGCTTAAGAACCCAAAGGTCACTGGTTCGATTCCCAGTCAGCACACTTGCCTGGGTTGCAGGCCAGGTCCCCAATTGGGGGAATGTGACACATTCGTTACACATCCATGCTTCTCTCCCTTTCTTTCTCTCTCTCTTCCCCTCGCTCTAAAAATAAATAAATGGAATCTTAAAAAAATTAAATATTAGCTAAATATACTGCTTGAATGGATCTATTTTATCACAGAACTCTTTCAGGTAGCAAACTTGGATAATTGCTTCTTTAAGGGGGATAAAGCAGACTGTAAAAAAAGGCAGGTAGATTGGAGGCACTAAAATCAGATGGTTCACAAAAAAGTTACAGGAATGTCCAATGAACCCATGAAAAGGTGCTCAACATGATTAATTATCACAGAAGTAGAATTAAAACCCAATTGAGATATCGCTGCAGTGGCTGAAATGAAAAAGACCAACGACACCAACTATTGGCAAGGGTGTGGAGCAACTGGAATTTTTGTGAATTGCCAGTAGGAATGTAAAATGATACAACTTTGGAAACCTTTTTGTCAATTCCTTGTAAAGTTAGGCATACTCTACGACCCCAAGAATCCCACTATTAGGCACTTTTTCTCATGAGTCATGAAAACATTTGTCCTCCAAAACATTATATAAAAATGTTTGGTAGCAACTTTATTTATAAAAGCCCCAACCTGGAAACAACTCAAATATCTGTCAGCAGGAGAATGGATTATCAAACAGTGGTATGTTTATACAGTGGAATACTACTGAGTAATAAAAAGGAAGTAAGTGAATAGGACATGGGTAGCAACACAGATGAATCTCAAAAACATTATGTTGAATGAAAGAGGTCATTCTGTTGGATCCCATGTAAAAGAAATTCTAGAGCAAGCAAAACTAACCTGTGGTGATAAAAATCTGAAACTGGAGGGAATTGGGGATTGGGTGGGAATTGACTAGAAAGAGGCACAAGAAGACTTTCAGGGAAGAAGGATATATTCTGTCTTGATTAAGGTGGTGGTTACATGGGTGTATACTTGTCAAAACCCATTGAACTGTATACTTAATGTCTATGTGTTTATTTCATGTCAATTATACTTAAACAAATAAGTCCCTCCTACTCCCACTTTATCCAAGAAAATGTCTGCCCAAACAACCTATAGTGCAAAAGATTCTCTTTTAGGCCAAGGCCTCCTAAAGTCATACTTTGCCAATTCATACTGCAGCTCTAAGCTGCTTCCTCTACATGGATTGCCTGTCACAGGTGGTAAGCACAAGGCCCGTGGGCCGTTTTATCTGACCTGGCACCTTGTTTTATCTGGCCTGGCACCTTGTTTCTACCTGGTGGCAGTGCTGAGCTCTCGCTTAACTGTTAAGGAGTAGTGACATGTATACAGTCCTAAAATCACATTCGGCCCTTTGAAGGCAACTGCGAGGCTGATGTGGCCCCTGGTGAAAATGAGTTTGACACCTCTGGATTGGAACCTGATGATCCTGGTGTTTTAAATGCCAATCTCACTTCGGTGTTTCCGTAAAGGCTGCTTATCCTACCTCAAGTTTTATTTTCATTTCCTGTTTTATCCTTTCCTTCATCTTTTGACTACAAGCACTTGTTGGTAAGGCTTAATATATATGAAAAAAAAAAAGAAAAAAACTGCTTTTTTTGTGTGTATTTTTATTTTTTTATTTATCTTATTTTTTTAAAAAATTTTATTTTAATTGTTATTCAGGCACAGTTTTCTTTCGTTAACTCCCATCCCAGTCCAACCCCCCAGTGCTCCCCACCTCCCTCCCATTTCCACCCCCCTTAGCTTTTGTCCATGTGTCCTTTATACTTGTTCCTATTTATTCCCTCTCTATTTTTTAAAAAACACAGCTTAATGGTGTGTTTGGTTTTTCTAACTGCCAAATCTGATGCAATGTAATGACTTAATTAGATTAGATTACTGTTTATATTAAACTCAAATAATGATTAAATTGGAAATTTTATGGTAACAGCGCACAGGTAAAATCAGCCGAAATCAACCAGTACTTGTCTTAACTCATCCTTTGTGTATCCTGTGTCCATCTCTAGGCGGTCTACAAGGCTGAGCTGACAGATGAATGGCTCATTAGTAGAATACATCTAGGTCACAGTTAAACTCACATATGAAGCCAGACATGGGCAGTGTCACTTCCAAAGCTCTCTTTTCTCACTGCCATATGGCAGGAACCCAGGTGGTCCCCTCAAGTGTGCTCTCTCTCTCTGCTGCTCAATTTCCCCAGTATATGACCTACCTCCAGCTCCAGAGTTTATAGCATCTCCAAATGATGACTTTAAAAACCTTCTTAAATTGAGGTATAACATATATACAGTTGTGGCAGCTAGTCTTCATGCTCTGGTATTCCGCTCCCACATTGAATCTGGCTGGTCTATGACTTGAGTTAAACAATAGATTGTGTCATAAAAGGCCCTGGGCCAGTTCTGGGTCTAGCTTGAGAAGGATTTGGGTTTTCTTTTCTCTTGGAACACTTGTTTTTAAACACCTGACAGTTTAGGTCCTCCAAGAAACAAACACTGAAACCAGATTATGTATGCAAGAGACTTATTAGGGGACATGCTAGTGGAGGATAAAGAGAGGGAGAGCGGGAGCACCCTGAGAAAGTCATCAGATTGTGTTGCTGGTCTGACACTCCCTTACTAAGCAAGTTTAATAAATCCAGGTTTGTGGGATTAAGGGGTGGCCCTGGTGGTCTCTGTACACTTTGTATTGCTGTATAGAAAGTGAAGAGTGGAAGAAAAAGACAAAACAAGAACATCCCCAAATACAACTTGAAGTAAGGTTCTATTAGTGTAGACTTCTTGGAACTAGTCATAAACGGAACTGTCCCTCATTCTGGGTTTGAGAACAGGCCTCCTCCTGCATTCATAGTTAATGCCAAACCATGGTTCAATGGTAGAAATTGCTGGAGAAGGGGAAGTTGGAGGAAGTGTTGAGTCCCAAGTGGCTGCAGTCTCTTTCCAAACAAATCACTCCCTACTTGCCCCAAATCATGTGATGATATTTTTTGGTCCTATCTCTCTGCAGTATTTGACAATTTGATCACTGTCTCCTTCTTAAAATTCTTCTTAAAATTATTATGAAAAAAATATTTCATAATATTTTGCTTTTCGGATTATCTTTCATCCTCTCTAATAATTCCTTCTCAGTTCTAGATGGGCAGGGAGCTAAAGTGAGATAAGAAATAAGAAATGACCACTGAGTTAGTAGTTATGATGTCATCCACACTTTTAGCAAAAGCAGTACAGTGGAGGAAACAGAAGATGGATTGCAAGGGACAGGGGAAAGAGTAGTGAGTGACTTTGGGTCTCTATTTCACAAGGCTTGGAGGTTGCTATTGGTTTTGTTTGCTTGGGGTTTTTGTTTGCTTGCTTTTTGGTGTCTTCTCAAGTTTTTAAAAAATTTTATTTACTTATTTTTAGAGAGAGGGGAAAGGAAGGAGAAAGACAGAGACAGAAACATCAATATGTGGTTGCCTCTTGTTCACCCCCCACTGGGGACCTGGCCTGCAACCCAAACATGTGCCCTGACTGGGAATTGAACCAGTGCCCATTTGGTTCAAAGGCCCCAGTGCTCAATCCACTGAGCCACGCCAGCCAGGGTCTTCTCTACTTTATCACGCAGTTCTTCAAACAGTAGCTATTCCTGGAGCTGCTGGGATGTAGAGATGGCAAGGACCCTCCCTGTCCTCCAGGACCAGGTTTCTGATAGTGACTTGTAACTATATACACTAGGAATCACAGAAAATGATGAATATCACATGAGCCTCCAGGTTACCTGGACAGATTTGTTTTAAAAAATTCAGAAATATTTATGTAGGAAGAGAAAAGATAGACGTATGTTAAAGAATCAATGAATACATAAATAAATGGAACAACACATTAGTGCCTCTCCTCTCCTCTCCTCTTCCCCTCTCCCTCATCCCTTCCTTTTCTCCCTCCTCTATAAAATCAATAAAACATAAAATAAATTTAAAAAATTGAAGTCCCTTGTTGCTGGAGCACATTGCTAGGGAACGAAGGCGCCTGTGTTGGTGGGTGAGTAGGCTGGCTGCTTGGAGGGTTATCACTCCAGGGACCGAGAAAGGAACACATGTCCCTTCTCTTCTGGAGACCTCTGCTCTGTGTAGCACCGCTGCCCTCTGAAGTGTCACCCTGTGCAGACTGAAGAGTCCTCAGGAACTCTCAGTATTTGTCATCTCAGTGTCCTCTTGTCATAGCTGCTTCTCCACGTGCTCTGACCAATAGGCTCAGCTGGGGCCTGCTTCTCAGGGACAGCTGAGATGATGACATCCTGACACAACTGACTTCACCTTTATGCCAAAACAACTTCACTTCTAAGAACAAACCTTTTGTCTTTGTTATAAATAAGTGGATTTGAAATCATAGCAAATCAATAAACAACAATGGTATTAGGATTGCCTTGGTTTCAGAGATGGTCAGGCTGAGGTTTGAGGAGGGAGAAAAAGGAAGCAAGAGAGAGGACAGTGGGATTTTGAAGACCTAGAAACGTATGCAGAGAAAACATTCTGGAGGTCTATTTATTTAGGCAGAGCCAGGGAGCCTCATGAAAATAGTGGTTTGAGTCTCTTGACCCTGTACAGGCAATAAGAAAACCCATTTCAACTTTGTGACTCTGCACCTGTTACGTTTATTTACTAGGGCTCGTTTTCTTAAAATATGGTCAGACTCTCTGGCGGGCCTGATTCTGTCCCCTTTAAATACAAGCACCACAGAAAACAGTATGGAATTTCTTCAGAAAACTAAAAATGGAACTGCCTTTTGACCTGGCAATTCCACTGCTGGGATTATACCCTGAGAACCCCGAAACACCAATCCAAAAGAACCTATGCACCCCAATGTTCATAGCAGCACAATTTACAATAGCCAAGTGCTGGAAGCAACCTAGGTGCCCATCAGTAAATGAGTGGATCAAAAAACTATGGTACATATACACAATGGAATTCTATGCAGCAGAAAGAAAGAAGGAGCTCCTACCCTTTGCAACAGCATGGACGGAACTGGAGAGCATTATGCTAAGTGAAATAAGCCAGGCGGTGAAAGACAAATACCATATGATCTCACCTTTAACAGGAACCTGATCAACAACACAAGTAAGCAAGCAAAACAGAACCAGAGACATTAGAATAAAGAACAGACGGACAGTAACCAGAGGGGAGGTGGGAGAGGATAATGGGAGGGAAAGGGGGAAGGGTCGTCAAGCAACATGTATAAAGGACACATGGACAAAGCCAAAGAGGGGTAGGATCAAGGGTGGGAGGTACATATGGGTGAGGTAGGGGGAATGGTGGGACAGAAAATGGAGACAACTGTGCTTGAACAGCAGTAAACAAAGACAAAAAAACAAGCACAATAGGTTAAGTTTTACACAATTAGTTTTAAAAATAAATATTCCAAGGGAAAGGAGCTGGTACAGTGGAAAAGGCTACGATCGTATGTAAGAGAATATTCTTGCTATTGTCATATGGAGAATGTTTGTAAGTTTTCAGACTATGGCTTTTCAAAAAGATGTCTGTTTCCCTTATTGAGAAAAATTATTCAAAACATAAAAACAAGGCAAAAGGGTGACTGAATGTCCTTTTGATACCATGTTGCAGCACCGTACAACAGGTCTGCCCAAGGGTTATTTCATTCTCTGGACTCTGGATCTTTGGTGGACATACTACTTCCTATTGATTAGGGTTCATCCTCTGTAAACTCACATGTTAACTTGTATATTTTTGTTCAACAGAGGTGACTAATAGAAATGCTAGCTCTAAGGGTTATAGTTTTATTGGCCTGTAGGATAGTAATAGCTTTGTTGCTAAGTTAACAAACTTATGTCAGCATGCTTTTCCTGTTTGAATAGGTAAAAGACTTCTTTATTATAAATGAAGTAAAATTGTTACACACATTCATTCTATATTAGGGACGGGTGGGGTTAGGATGAAGACCTGGGGTCTAGCTATTCCTCTGAAAGAAGTTTCGGCCACTCTGCTTTGGGCTCCACCCTGCATCCCACCTTCAGAAGGCCTTCTCCCTCAAGTTTCTGAGCTTTTCTAGGGGTTCCATGACATGGATTGTCTTATTTTTCATTGGATTTCTATCTCACAGGCAATTGCTGTTTCTGCTTCATTATATCATATACCATTGGGCCATCCATCTTCCAGCTTTCAAAATTTTGTTGTTATATCTTATTGGCTGTCATTGTCTCTAGGGCTTTCTGTTTCCTTGCAAGTCTGTGTCTTTAAAAATTTCCTTTCACTCTTTCCAATGTTTCAAAGGGGGATATATATATATATATATAATATAGCCCATCTGCCTTGTTTAAGTAAAATAGCATGTGATTCTAAAATATACCCCAAAATATAGCAGACGTTTCTTTCTCCATCATGTGAAGGAACTCATCGAAGGCTGAGAGAGGGTCTAAAAGTCCTGGGGATTCAGTCACTTGTACCTCAGTCTGCTCTTCTCCAAAAAGTCCAATATCTTATCCTGAACATTAGAAATTACAGTATTTTGGATCTCTAATGATAAGTTCAAAATATCTGGCGTTTTCAATGCATCACTGAATTGCAGTTCGGAAAGCAGCAAACCCTGGAATATGCAGAAGTCGTAGTTACTGGCACAATCAGTGTCATGCTTCTATGAGCATCATTTTTCTTGATAGTTAATACACTCCAGTATGGAAAAGCCGTCTTGTATATGCTGCCTATTTCTTTTCACAGCATAATGAGAAAACAGGCACTGGTGTGGCAGTTTAGTCAGAGTATTTCCACATTGAATGAAGAAGCAGGCTGCTGACATCTGGCTGTCCTGAGTGAATAAAGGAGTGTGCAAAAGTGTCACTTTATTCATACATTATAGCTATTGTCTCTTATCATCCCCCTCCATATCATTCATTCAATCTCTGCTTGATACAGTTTCCTGGTTTTCCTTTGGAAGACCAGCCCCTCTTGTATCTCAGATTCTGTGCTTTGGTGAGATTTGAATTCATCCCCAGTTCCAGAGATGGATGGTGTGACTCAGGTGTGGCCAGTCAAAGCATAGCATTCCTTAGCTGATTCATGGATGGGCATGTGACCCAGTTAGACTTAGCCAAGGGGATTTAAGTAGATGTTAGTTGGGGCTATTGGAAGAGTGGCCAGTTGGACTTCAAGCTGAGAGCATGTGCAAAGTAGAGTACCTGGGAGACTCTATGGAGCCTGAAAAGGAAATGAAAGAGGCGAAGGCAGAGAGGAAAACTGGAGACAAAACAGCTTGTGATGATATTGCTTGAGTGCCTGAATTAAGTTACTCGAGACAATAAATGATGAATGGCTTAAGGCAGTTTCAACTATTTTTCTGTCACTTGCCACCAGTCTGAGTCACCTAGCAAAGCCCTGCATTGTGGCATGCATAGTTGGTGCTTCAGCGGCACTGGCTTCTACAATATTTTTACCTTAAATGAAAAATTGCTGTGTAACATGGGTATTGAGAGAGAAAAGAAAGCACTGAGCACATTTCACTCATGTATGATCATTTTATATGCCAAGGACAAATTTCTTGTAGCTGTCATGTGAAATATCTATTCACATAAGCACCATAATAAGTGCTTGCTTGTATAGAATACCATTGATATTAGCGGATGTACAACAACATCGTTTGATCAGAGAATACTGGCAACTGGCCATTCCATTTTCGTCCTTAGCATAACATTTCCATTAACTTTGTGAATGGTTTTACAGACTTGGCAGTAGTACAAATTGAACCTTTAGCATCCTGGAAAGCGCAATCTTTAGCTTATTCTGGAAATTCTGTTGGTTTACCAGAGAGGTCACTGTGCTTTGTTTGTGAACAGTATTCAAAGGCTTCGGTGGTTTTCTGCCACCATTGGACAGTCTCAGAATAGGCAAAGCAGGGGGATCTAGAGACAAATTCTAATTTGTATATAATTACCATATTTTTAATTCCGATTCTTTTTTGTCTGCCCATCGCACTTATACATTCTCCTGCCCAGCAATACAAAGTCAGCTCTGTTTTCACACAGACTTCTTATCCACTTGTGCACTTACGAATTTATTCTGCACTGCAGTATTTAGATAACTTTTTCTTAACTGCTTTCATGCTTCAATGGACCGCTGACCCAGTTTTACAAGTTGGGAATATGAGGAAGCACTTTGGTTACAACAAAAATGAAAATTAGACAAATGTAAGCAATGATGTACAAGGGACATGAAAATACATGAACTGAGATCAAATGCCCTCGCAACTGAATGTTAGCTGAAAGAAACTGATCAACTGAGTCTTTATGGCGAATGCACAAACTTTAGGATTGTGATGATAATTGAAGTTTCTGTGAAAAATCATCATTTATTTTACATTTCAAATGTATTGCATGTATGTGGACACAACTGTTTTGTTTTTCCTCTCGAGACTCCTGAACTGTACACCCCTTCTGAGGACTCCAGGCATTAGCAGTGATCTGAGGACTGCACTCAGCCAGCACTTCTCAGAGGATACTTGTTAGAAGGTAACCAAGAAAGCCTTGACAGTAGGAAGGAGAGCCATTAACATGAACAGTATGATTTACTAAAATATCAGTAGTATGGGACTTTTAAGATCTTCTCTCTTACTAACTTTCAAATATACAATGCAGTATCGTTAGCTGTAGTCACCATGTTGTACATTATATCCCAGAACTTACTTATCTTAAAGCTGAAAATTTATACCCTCTGACCAAAACCTCCCCATGTCCCCCCACCTCTCAGCCTCTGGCAACCACCATTCTACTCTCTGTTTCTTTGAGCTCAATGTTTTTAGATTCCGTATATAAGTGAGATCATAGAGTATTTGTCTTTCTCTGTCTGACGTACTTTGTGGATGGCCTCAACATCTATCCATATTGTAGCATATGTCAGGATTTTCTTAATTTGTATAGCTGAATCATATTTTGTTGTATGTATATACAACATTTTGTTTATCCATTCATCTGTTGATGACAATTTGGGCCAGATAATTATATTGTTAAAAATGTTGTTATTTTACATGTTTATACTCTATCTCATTCTTATGTAAATTAATTTGAGGGATAATTTCCACTTATTTAAAAAAAGAAAGAAAAACAAAACAACAAAACCCACTTAGAGTTTGCCTTACTAATTTACTAAATATGTTTTGGATGTGTGGTTTGAAAGTTGCTAAAAAGTAAGTTTTACATTAATTTCGTTAAATTAAAATTAAATCAATGATTTTCTGGGTTTCGGAAATTCTTCTGTGATGAGTCATAGATATAAATATTCATATATGTGTAAATGTATCTATAATAAAGAATCTTTATGTGTCTTCTGTGTTTTAAGTCAAGTAGATCAGGGGTCCCCAGCCCCTGGACTACGGACCAGTACTGGTCAGGTCTGTGGCCTGTTAGGAACGAGGCTGCACAGCAGGGGGTAAGTGACAGGCAAGCTAGTGAAGCTTCATGGGTATTTATAGCTATTTCTCCATCTCTGGCATGACCACCTGAGCTCTGCCTCCTGTCAGATCAGTGGCATTAGATTCTCATAGCAGCGCAAACCCTATTGTGAACTGTGCATGCGAGGGATCTAGGTTGCCTTCTCCTTATGAGAATCTACTGCGTGATGATCTGAGGTGGGGCTGAGGCGGTGATGCTAAGTGCTGGGGAGCAGCTGCGAGTACAGATTGTCATTAGCAGAGAGGTTTAACTGCACAGAGACCACAATGAATTAACTGCTTGGAGACTCATATCAAAACCCTATGAGTGAGTGGCAAGTAACCGTTCAACTGCATCTGGTGGCAGGCTATAAAGCCATCCCCCACTCCTGTCCATGGAACCAGTCCCCCAAAATGCTGGGGACTGCTGAACTACATACATGAAAATCAAGGATGACTTAACAAAGAAATAGAGGTAATTAATGAAATGATTCATAATGAAATTTATTTTGAAGCCTGTCCTGAATTTCTTTCAATTCCAGTTATCCTTATGAAAATGTGGTTTATAGTTTCAGAAACCTATCTGAGACATACCCACTGTGTCAAGCAAGACCCCACTGAGCTATTAAAATGCTTTCCTCTACAGGGGGGGAAAGGCAGGAAGCCTCAGAAAAGTCTGGAGACCTGCCCTCTCCACCTGGACACCCAGATGGAGCTGCCTCATGTGGTCCTGCTCTCAGGAATCACCTGCTTCTGTTAAAGATTCCGATCCAGGGTAAGAAAGAGGCACGGGGAGGCAAGATTTAAAAGGCCACCATTTGAGAAGGCTCAGTTTCACTGCTCTCCCTGCCTAGTCTTTATGTTTGTTTTTAGTTGAAGTAGTCCAAGGTGATCATGGCATTTGCTGATGTAATGAAGTGGCCAAGAGAGGTGACGCCCCCAGTGTGAAGCATTGCTTGTTTGTATCAGTGTGGATTGGTATAGGCTGGGAGTTAAATTCCTAGCATGACTTAGGTACAGGAGAGGAATTAGATTGTTGTCCTACCCACAACACACTGTTCTTTCTTTGCTCTGACAAGGAAATAACGGAGAGGTGATAGAGACATGCTATGCATTTTAAAACCATTAAAAAATTGAGACATGATTCACATGCCATAAAATTAACCCTTTTACATTATATAATTCAGTGGGGTTTAGCATATTCACAAGGTTGTGCAGACATTACTACTAATTCTAGAACATTCTCATCATGTTCCAAAAGAAACCCTGTACCCACTGGCAGTCACTCTCCATTCCCCTCCAATCTGTCCCCACCCAGCCCTAGGCAACCTCTCTGTCTGTCTAGCTTTGCCTGTTGTGGTCATTTCATAGAAATAGGGCCATATAATATGTGGGGTCCTTTGTATCCAGATTATTTCACTTAGCATAATGTTTTCCATGTTTATCCATGTTGTATCATATACCATTACTCCACTCTTTTAACACCAAGTAATATTTGATTGTATGGATAGACCACATTTTGTTTATCCATGCATCAGTTGGTGGACATTTGAGTAGTTCCACTTTATGGATAAATGAATCATACCGCTATGAACATATGTGTATGACTCTTATGTGGACATTGGTTTTCATTTCTAATTGCTGGGTCATATGGTAACTCTGTGTAATCTGTTGAGGAGCTCAGACTGCTTTCCTAAGCAGCTTCACCATTTTATATTCCCAACCACACTGTATGAGGGTCTGATTTTCTCAGCATCCTCACCAATACTTGTTATTATCTTTCTTTTTGATTATAGTTATCCTAGTGGGTCATGCTATATATTTGATGAACTCTCTTACACTTGCCTAAATACATATTTTAAGCCAGTTGTTATCTCTGGGGATATAACAGGCTTCTAAAAGTTTTCTAAAAGTGCTTTTAAATCCACATTGTGCATTAAAGCCTTTTTCTATCAATGCAAGTATAGCACTCTGGTTCCGAAATGGAAATAATTACAGAGGTGATAAACTCTTCAATTTTTTAATCCAGTGTTGTTATTTTCCTTGTTGCTGAGTTGGCATGTGTAGTAATATAGAAACTGTTTGCAAACACCTATATCCTCAAGAGGTTCTGAAGCTAAAAAAGGAAAAAAATCCAGCTTATTAGTGGATGTTCCTGTTCCTGGCTCCCATTTCAGTTAAGGGGTGGAGTTCTGTGAGGATAATCTGCCACATGTGAAATAAACATCCTTTTACAAATGAACATACTCTTCTAATTTCTTTCAGTGCAAAAGGACGGCAGGCATTGTCGGCCAGATGTACTGAACTTTCTCATGAGGTCACATTCCTTACAAAAAACTTGAGTAGTTGCCAGGTACGTCACTATTTTCAAAGAGAAAGGCATGACCTAATATTGTTATGTTGTTTAATATTTGTGTGTAATATTAAGGTTTAAAAACACTTAGATGTGGGAGTCCAGGTGAGAGCTTGCACATTGGAATGAAAAAATGGGACGGCTAAGGGGTGTTCAGAAAGATTGTATTTTATTTTCATACAAAATAAATAGCCATGGCTGGTGTGGCTGCTGTCAATTGGGTGCCAGCCTGCAAACTGAAAGGTCATGGCTTCGATTCCCAGTCAGGCCACACGCCTGGCCTGGGTTGCAGGCCAGGTCCCCAGTTGGGGCCTGTGCAAAAGGCAACCAGTTGATGTTTTCTTTCACATATCAATGTTTCTCTCCCTCTCTTTCTCTCTCTCTTCTCCTCTCTCTAGAAATAAGTAAATAAAATCTTTAAATATTTTATTTTGGGAAACTTCAAACATAAAACATTAGATTGATATAATTCTCCCCTTGTACCTACCCATCACTTAGCTAAAACAGTTGTCAGCATTTTACAATTCTTGTTTCAAGCCTAATCCCTCCC
>PVKM010032590.1:0-2500 GCA_004027735.1 Carollia perspicillata
TATTTCTGGGGTATCTACAAAACACTTCATGGTGAAGCCTATTGTCAGGACCCCAACCCTGCGTCATCTGGCGTCAGGATCAAGGAGTCCCTGGAACAGAGCTAAGAGGGGGAGGTCCTTCATCTCCCATGCACTTCTGTCCCATGTGGCACAAAGACCCACATGCTTCCGCGAAGCCAAGACACTCACACTGACAGGGTCAGCTGCAGGAATGATGGGGAAGCAAGCCGCACAGGACAAACAGCATAAATAGGGTGGTTACCACATCCACTGACCGGCCTCGAACAACCCGATGCTGGTTTTTTTTGGTTTATACCAGGATGTGGAAGAAAACAAATTCCTGCACTTTCTGTCTTTGTGGTGGCCCATATTGAGTAGGGGACTATATCTGCAAGGTGGATAGACAGATAGATAGATAGTATGCTGGCCCAGAGGGTCTGCCACCTCCCCTTCAGCCAGGGTACAGGGGATGTAGCAGGGTCCCAACCTGAAGGCAGCAATCTGGACCCAAAGCAAAAGATGCGTTGCAGACATGACAAGCACGATTTTACTAACAATGAAAGAGTACACATGTAAGCAAACTGTCCTGCTGCTTTGTGCGTCTGCTCACAATGTCACAACAGAAAGGGATCCTGTGAGATCCCAAAAGTTCTGAACGCGGAAAGTTCTTTCAACAACCATTTGGTAGCCAAAGCTATCTAGAGCTGTTATTTATCTTACTGAGTGTGAATGCCCACTAATTTTGATGCAGAGATATTCATGTGTTTAATTACAAAGTGCTGCCCCCAGAGGTGTTACATCATACAAGGTTTAGCAAACTTTCTGTAGAAAGCCAGGTAGTAAATATTTTAGGCTTTGTGGACTTGTGGCCACTGCCGTGCACACTCAGCTCTGCCACTGTAGCTGAAAGTAGCCAGGGACAACATGGAAACAAGTGGGCGTGGCTGTGTACCAATAACACTGTAGTTACACAAAGAATCCTCAGGCCACGCCCTGGGCCGTACGTTACGGAACTGTGTAATGCACAGGATATGTGGCATATCACCTTCCTAAATTTTGAAAATTTCTGAAGCACATCTGGTCCCAAGGCTTTTAGACAGGGGTCGGGATCCTGCAGTTCCAATTTCAGAAAGCATTCCCTTCAGCGAAGATCTTTACGAGGGGCTGGGACTGTCCTCCAATCAGAGTTTGGCTGGACTTCCTAGGCAGCTTCCAGTCGTCTGCTCTAATGCTTGCACAGCAATGACAGTGGCAGTTTCAATCCCAGTCTGGAGTTCAGGTTAGCGGGACTGGTGGACAGCACCTGCTACGGGTCAAATTCCGCAGGATGACTTGCATGACGGTTTTGCAGAGACAGAAGGGGGGTGAATGCCCCTTCTGAAAGGGCAGGAAATTGGGAGCACAGCAATTTTCCCAAAGACAGATTTTTCAGATGATTCTCCTAGACATCCATCAGTTTTCACGAGGAGCCCTTAGCATAGAGAGGCACTTGTGGCCAGATAGCCACATGTGACACAACTTGGGGACAGGGTCCACACTCACCAAGACTGTAGAGGAAACACAGGGGCTTTTCATGAGAACCAAGGTTTCCAGAAAAGTTATCTCTGCTCTCTAGCTCCTGAGGATCTGACACTGTTGGGAGGAGCATCAGGAGATGGGCCCTGGGCACAGACATGAATGTGGTCAGGGTGACAGGCACCAGTGTCAGGGGAGCTGATGGGGTGCCCTCAAAGGTCTTTATGGACCACAGAGATATGGAAGCCCTCACACGAGAAAAGCTGGAGATAGAAACCATGAGTGAGTAAACAATGGTCTCTCCCAGAATGCACAAGAGACACCTCGTGGGGAACCCAGAAACACTGGGACTGAGAAAGACTAAGATCACAGATTCACAAGTCAGGGGCAGGATGTGAGGGGACATCAGGCAGTGAAATGCAGGCTTGGGAACAATCCCATGGCTTCTGGGGGAAACAAGACACCAAATAATGTCTGCTAGCTTTTTAAAAAAAATTTAATTGAATTTATTGGGGAAGCATTGGTTAGTAAAATTATATAGGTTTCAGGTATATAATTCTATAATACATCATCTATATATTGTATTGTGTGCTCAACACCCCAAGTCAAGTCTCCTTCCATCACCATTTATCCCCCTTCACCCTCTTCTACCTCCCTCCACTCTCTTCCCCTCTGGTAATCATCATACTGCTGTCCGTGCCTATGAGGGCTTTTTTCCTTTGCTTCATCCATCCCTTCACTTTTTTCATCCAGCCCCCAACACCCCATCCCTCTACCAGCTGCCAGTGCTAATTCTTGAGCACTTATGCTATCCCAAAGACGGTGCCCAGTGCCTGACAGATAGTGGTTTCAATCCTTGCAACAACCCTGCAAGGTACATGCCAGTGAGAAGGCTGACGTCAAGTCCTGTGCCCAGGGCTGCCTGTTATGTATATGCAGAATGAAGGCTGGACCCCAGATGCCTCCGGTGCCTAGGCCATTCTGC
>PVKM010032590.1:7500-16331 GCA_004027735.1 Carollia perspicillata
ACTTGCTAACTTTTTATTTAATGTATTTTCAGTTTTACCACTTTATATTTTCACTGATTAATAAAAGAAGCTTCTCATCTGATCTGCTTTATCCCATGCACCTCTCCCTGCTCCTCTGTGGCCCATTTGCCACAACGCAACTTGGGCCGTTTTGAGAAGTGGGGAACTCTATTCACGGACAGAGAGACGAAAACAAAAAGAGAATCTTCGCATTAGTCTTGCACAAAAATGATCATTGGGCGTAATCAACCAGCGACGCGCACCGCTTTGGACATTTAAACACAGCCATTCCAACTGCCTTTTTCCCCAACCAGCCCTGCTCACTCAAGTGTTCAGGTGCTCAGTTACGTTCAACACAGACTAATTCACTTACCCGCAACAAGTGGGCTATTGATTTTCGCCTGTTTTTAGAACAGCCTGGGGCTTTCTGAACGACAATAGCAGCCCCTATTTAAAAAAAAAAATCATGAGATTCCAGGGCAATGCCCGTTCGCTCCTCATAATCAGGCTTGCTTCCCATTTGTCTGAACCTGTTCCTAAACTCAGTCGCTAATTTTCTGTCCTCTTTCCAACCTGCTCCATCAGAATTTGGCATGTTTCATGCCTGTTCAAGCTGAGAGGTCAGCAGGATTTGCTTTTGTTCAACAGAGGCTCGGAGGAAGGGTTCAAACAATTCCCCCACGTAGCAGGAACAAGGCATCGGCCATCCTTATTTTCTGTCTTTTTTTGGTAATCAACTTGTGAAAAACACAAAGCCTCCCCTTCAAGTTTTCCAACAGGCAAAAAGCATAAATCCCAAGGCACCATCTAATTTGTGCTTCTCTACTTTGTGGTAAATATTATCCTTTACATAAAAGTAAACCAAAAAAGAACTGATGGCAAATATGGGACGAAATTTTAAATCTACTAAACTCTTTAAATGAAAGCCCTGAATAAAAAAAAAGGAGACTACAAATACAGCCAATTTTTATGGAAAGGAATGATCACTTTTTCGATGTTAATTACATTTTAAAAACAGTCCTGTGGTAAATTTTGAACTCCTTAACGAAACCATGGTGATGGCCCTGAATCCTAAGTTCTAAGAGTAACATGAACCATGTCCTTAACTGAAGGGGGTGAGGGTAAATACCCCTCTTTACAGACTTCTAACTAGGATGTGTTAGGACAATGCATTCCTACAGCTGCTTTAGAAGAAAGCAAGCTGCCCATCCAATTCAGATGCCGAGGCCATCAGAAATGTGTGCGTTTCAGCTTCTTTCCCTACTCTGAGGCGGGTAAACCGGCGTGTTAGTTGGGGGGGTCAAATATGGGGGCTGGAAAAGAATAGCACACAGACAGCCACCCCGCCAGAAGGGGGTTTCGCTTTAACCACTGCGTGCCTCAGCCCTGCTTTGTCAGGGCTTCTCCCGGTCACTGTGCTGAAGAGCCCAGGCAGTTGGGCATGTGTGTCAGCGGTAAGGCTCAGAAACGGAGCAAAGAACGGGACTGCGCCTCCGAGCACAAGCCGCCGGAGTTGTAATTCTGGATAGCGCTGAGTCTCTAATAAAAATTTAGAATTTTTGGTTGTTAATGAGGTTGCTGTAGAAAGGACAGGCATCGGGCGATTTTAAACTCCAGGCACATTTTCGATCCTCAGTTAGCATGACAGTAATAGAAAACGGGCTATCCGTTTTGCAAGAGCCAAAGGGGAAAACAAATGCAGTGTGGAGTGGCCTTGTCTCCCCTTGGCTGAGAATGGAAAAGCGAGGACTCCCCAGACAAGAGCTCTGCCTTTGTGATTTGCACCTGGAGGTTTTTGTTTTTTTTCTTTTAGGGCTAAGAAGTCAAATCACCAAGTATTGATTACTTACAGCACGCCTGAGTGCAACACACTTTGAGAGAGACAGGAAGCAGGAGGCTAGAGAGACAAGGCTAACATTTAAAAACTAATTGGGACAACGGAGTAGCGAGCATTATCAAGTGGTAAGCGTAGAAGGCACAGATTCCTCAGACAGTCCTAGACTTCTAGAACACTAACTCCAGGAGTGCGGTAAAATCAAAGAGAAAACATTTTGCAGACTGACATAGACTTGCCAACATTTTGTTTTGTCAATTAAGGACTTTAAAAAGAAAACAAAATCAGAGACAGAACATTAAAAAGAAAAAAAGGAAAGAAAATGTAACTTCTTTTTGTCTTTATTAAAGGAAAAGACATTTAACATTTAAAAAAAGGATGGGTGGGTAAAGGATACAATTCTAAGATAAATGACAGTTTTAAAAAGTGGGTACAATGTGCTTTATGAGAAATCACTACTTGGAGACATTTTTCACATTTTCAAACAGACCAGGGAAAATTCGGTCACAGATGGGCCTCTGGGATCCAACAGAGGACAGTTTTCTTCCGCTTACCCTTGCGGCACCTCGGCACCATCCTGGCACACATGAGCTCCGTGAACATTTGCTGCCTAAAAGAGGGGCCGTACTTACAATCAAGCGTCTGCCGAGCAAAGCTCTCCTGGGGCCCAGGGAGTCGCGGGTAGGTGGACAGGATGGCAGACAGTGAAGGTGTTGGCATGGTGGGGGGAAGAAAAGGAAGGCAATCCCCGGGAGTTATAACATTTGGAGCACACAGGAAGAAATATTTTGATCCCACCCAAATGCAGAAGCATCTGAATGTTGGTTAGCGTCTTCCAAATGCAGGTTCTAATTTTTGAGATTGCTCATGGAGAATCAGCTAGATGGACAGTGGTTACTTGGCGTTTCCATCCCAACAAAAGTGGGTCCAACCAGTGAAACTACAAAGTGGTAATACAGAAAGTAAATTATCCATGGCAGATTTTATTTGGGGATTATTGTGGTTGGTATGGGGACCACTGCAATGGTGTTTTGTAGTAGAGGAGAGAGACGCGACTCAACTCCAAATATAAAGTGGGGATTTTATTGCCAAAAGCGGGCAGAGTAGGAAGGTTGCTAGGTGAAAAATTCCTAAGACGGTGGAGTCGTTGTTGCTAACTGACCTAACGGGATTCCTGCAGAAGGCAGGGCAGGATGATCAGACAGTACCTGGAGGTCATGGGGAATGAGGAAGGTGATCAGATATAACAGTTGGCCCACCAGACCAGAGTGTTGCCAAAATTGGGTCGTGCAAAAAAAGAACACAGAAGTCCCAAAGTGGAGGCCTCTCATCGTGAGGAGCATGACTGCAATTCAGTCAAAGCAGGCTCTTTGTCAACTTCATCTCAGGGTGTAAACTTTTTTTTAATGCAAAAAGCTTCCTGTGTTCACCCACAGGGTACAATTTCCTGACAAACAGAGCGGGATATCTCTGATACAATCAAGGCCGGTAAGCGGAGGGGCTCTGGGGTCAGACAGGCCTGAGCCCTTCTGCTGGGAGCCCCATCAGCAGCTGGTCACCTGAGCGGTGACTGGAACTCTGAGCTTCAGATACTTCCTGTGCGCAATGCGAATAATAACAGCCCTCCCTCAGGGCTGCAGAGGCTGGAAAAAAAAGATGATGGACATAAAACACAAGAAGACACAAAGCCTGGCCCTTGAGTGGGAGGGACTAGATAATGTAGCAACAGAAAAAGGAGAAAAAAACCTGACTGCCTTTATCGCTCCACCTTGACCCCATTCGTAATCTCCCAAGATTCAAGACCCAGTATTAACACTGACCAAGTTACGTGACATGAGAGACATCACTTAATCTCTATCTCCAAGCTGCAACCTTCTCATCTGTGAAATGGAGATAATGAAAGCATCTACTCCTAGGTGGCTTGAAGGAGGATCCTACAAGGTAAACCTTGTAAACCACTTTTTGTAGTGCCCAGCATAATGTGATCGTTAAAGAAAAACTGTGACTCATTGTTAGTAGCACTATCCGCGTATTATCGGAACAGAATATCGGCTTGAGAAACTTGGCAGGAAGGATGTGACTGCTTAGATCTCATTGTATCTTTCTCATTGTACAAAGGAATGATGTTATTAGCACGATGCCTTTCTTTGTGGAACCAATAAGCTTGCTCCAGAAGAGAATAAAATATGAATGGGAAAATACTTAAGAAACAGGTAACTCCCATAGTCCTCTAGGTCTGACAAAAGTGTGATGCTGTTGGAGTGATTAGTTCAAAACAGTATATTAAGCCCAGTGGAATCATTTTAAAATAAGACTCTAATTTCAGAAACCTAAGGAAGCCTGCATTTTAATAAGATATTTCATTGTATCCCAAATACAAAACCATTGTTTGCCTGACTCTATAATTTATTGTTAGACAGATACTGTGCTATTACTATGGCAAAATGAAACGCGCCATGATTTCACTAATAAAACAATTGGATCATAAGGCAGAGCACAGCTCGGCAGCTTAAACAGAGCCCAATACCCCTGAGCAGAGAGCTGCATAGTCTAATGTTCCCAGTTGGAATTTCACCTTTCTCTACTCTTCCATAGAGAAAATCATTGAAATAGCCTGCTAACAATACCATTACTGTCTCCCTAACTTAATGCTTTGTTCCTCCCAAAGAAAGGACTGCCGCTGATTATGAATATTCCACTCTACAATTTCCATCAATTAATATTCTGCCGCGTTCTTATTACGGTATTAATAGCTTCTTGATTTACATTAGAAAGTGTATATTTCACACAACTGGTGTGGAGCTATTTCTTCCCCTTTAATGGAAAGTGGGAGAGTGATTACATAAAAAAGAACTTACAGTTTGGAACATGGAGGTGGGGTATGAATAATTGCTTGGTAATAATACACACCACTCTCCTTCCTGTTTTTTTTTTCCTCTCTCCCTGGGGAATTCCTATTTCCCAGACAAGGAGAGGGCAGGACAGCTGCCCTGAACCTCCTTTGTCCTCCTACATGGCATCTGGGAAGAGACACTGAGCTGAGCTGGTGAGTCTTCTGGGTCTGCCCCCAACTGTCCACAGAAGGCAGAGTTTGCAGGCTGCCTTTCACAAAATCCCAAACAAGCAAAGAGAGACCCAGTCACCTTCCACGTGACTAAAATGAGGCGGGTGGCAGCGAGGAGGAAAGGCAGCTGACAAAGAAAGAGTTCTGCTTCAGTCTACAGCGAGGCCAACCTGGGCCTGCCCATCCTTCCTTGCTGTTCAGGGAACCGATTGACGCAGGATGCTGCTTACGTCCCCTGAGCCCTGGGTGCATCACCTGTAAAATGAGTGCATTCCTGTCTGCTTCCCAGGTATTCATTCAGTCCCCGGGAACTGAATGAGGGTACGTGTGTAGGCAATGCTTCCAGTGCTGGTGGACGGATGGTAGAGGAGCTGGAAGGAAGACTGGTGTCCTGCTCTCTCCCCAAGTTATGTCCAAAGCCACAGATGCCCCTGCAGGGACTCAGAGGGCCATGGGGTGGTTCTACAGGCTTCTTCCTGCCACATCATCCCCCCCAGTGATCTGTGAGTCTGCCCCAAAGTTCTGGCTCAAAGAGTTAAACGCTTTCACGGTAGCTGTTTGGGAGTCAAGAGCAAGAACCCTCTCAGTGGCCTGTGTCCAGAGCTCACACTGGTCCTGCCCCATTATCCTGCTACAGTTTCAGGGTGGCTCCAACTGCCACTGGGATTTACCACTGGGTCCAGAAGATGCTGGTCTCTGTCCTGCCACTGTGTGGTCCCAGGGGAGCTGCTTCAACTCTCTGGACAGCAGCTGCACAAAACACAAGGTCTGCTTCGGTGGGGACGTCCCCGCTGGCACCCTGCTCCTGGCTTCCTCATGTGCACAAGCTTGGTCCATGCAGGGTTAAAAATAAAGTGAGCTCGTTGCCAATATGCACACAAGAGTCCCGAGTCCTGTTTCTCTTTAACAGCATTAGCAACAAAGAGCTGGTGCTGAGGAGCCATTACCCTTATATTCCAGTCTCCACGTGGCTCATTCCTACTTACATTAATACTTATAGGGACCCCCTGCGCTGCCTCTGAGTCCTAACACTGCTACAGCGCAGCCACTGTTACTCAGAGGGCCGCCCGTCCTTTCCCGAGACAGACCCATTCCCAGGGCATGTCTGCAAGACCCAGAAACTGGGCGCTGTATAGACTCTTCAGCGTCCCCAGGTGGCTTAGGACAACATCCTCCTCCCCACTTTGCCTGCACCTCATTTTGTAAACCTCAGGTGTCCAGGAACACGTCCTTGCATACCTAGTTCTTCAGGTGCTGCTCTGAGACTTGGGAGCAAATGGTGATTGACAGGGTTGGGTTTTGCTGTATTTCTTTTAAAATTGTCTGAGGAATGATTAAATGGCAAGGACTCGAAAAGAGACGGATGCACCCCTCCTGAGGTCATGTCTACACATGACCAGAGCCGTCCACGGGCCAGCTTAGCGAAAACCACCAGTCAGAGGGGCCCTGTGATTGAACTGACAGGCCAATTCCCTAGCCATGGAAGGCAGCCTTGGGCTATGGCTGGGGGCAGGGCAGCCGGCCCTTTGGTTTCTTTCTCATTTAAAGCACTTTGCAGAGTCTTGAGCCCAAGGTAGAGATTCAGTTCAATGCCTGTGGATTGATTGATTAATTTAAAGCCTCTGAGAGATCCCATAGTTTCACAGATAAAGCTAGACAAGCTGAGAATTTTCCTGTCTTCCTCAAAAGGAGAATGTTCAAGAAGCAGCCCCCTAATTGGAGATGATTTACATTTCCGTCTTGCTCTCCGGACTGGAGAGTAGATGAGAGCCTCCACCAGGAACCACCGTCTGGTCCGGGGCAGCCGTGGGGTCCAGATACTTACCCAACACCTTTGAGATGTGGGCCAGCTTCTGTGGCCCCAAAGCGTGGTTTGGTTATTTAGATTTAGGAGGTCAAGAGAGTCTTGGCCTCAATGCTGACTCTGCCTACCCATGTCACTGAAACTCCCCGAGCCTCAGTTTACCTACTGAGATAGGGGGATTTGAGTGAGCTCCTGATGTTAAAAGCTAAGCACAGCATCAGGCCCAGAAGCGATGCTCACTACAGGATACCTGTTATGATAAAGGTGACTCCGATGACTCCAGATGTGGCCTCACCAAACAAGAAACATTCCAGGGGCTACTCTAACTCAGGTAAAAGTACCCTTATGCCCTTCGGGGCACTACGGTCACTTAGACACGAAGGCCTTTTGCATTTTCACCAGTGACGATGCCCAACGTTACCCAGCACTACGAGTTGGAACAGAGACTTCCCTTCCAGATGTCTGCCTGCCGAATTTTTTCCTGTCTCCAAACCAGGAGACGCTGAGTTCTCAGAAGTTACCTCTCGGGAGGCAGCCTGGTGAAGGTGTCCATGGGTCCTCAGAGTCTCTCCCCAGAGTGAGTCCTCTCGTGCTGGAAAGAAATCGCTGGCTATTTGCTGAATTATGTCAGAGCAAAAAGAACCAACATGCACTGGGGCTTGGGAAGGGGGATGTGGAGTTAATAATACCGTGTAAATTTAATTTGCATCCCCCTCTTGATTTTAACCCAATCTCCTTGAGCCCTCCAAAATAAGCAGTCACTTGAAATCCTCCCACGTGACAAGTAGTCTTACTACATGTTTGAACACACTGTCCCTTTAATAAACCAAGCTGCACAGTGTGGTTTTAACTGGTTCTAGAATATTCTGATAGTGACATACTTTCTGTTTCTGGGCCAGAACTGGTCATTTCTTCGTGAGAATACGATGTTTGAAAATCAGTTCCTCCTATTATAGATTTCTCCCTCAGCTTGTAGAAAATCCACGATTCCCTAAACATTGGTCTTTGAAAGCACATTGACTAAAATCTTCATGCTTAATTCATGAAGCGCAGTCTGAAGATTAGTGGAGCTGGACATAGACCAGGAATACTTTATCATATTCTAATAAGCAGAGGCTGAAAATTGCATTTCTAAAGCTATAGTATTAAAGGGCATACCTCAAAACATGACCCAAACATAACTCAGGAGTTTTACAGTGTCTGAAAAGGCTTTGATATGATAAAGTATGCTGACGAGAGGAATAAACACAACCAGAAATTTCTGAATTTAAAAAGAAAGAAAAAAGAGGGGGCCTTGCCAAACATTCAGTGTACTCATGGAAAAATATATATTATAAACTCATCTATTGTGATTCCTATTAAACAAGTATCGACTATTGCATCACACTACAGAAGATCACTGTAGCGCCACAATTTCGGGGTTTGGAGAGCACAGAAGCCTGCAAGGTGAAAGAAAATAAATAAAGCAAGCCTAATGAGGTTAATTTGAAGGTTTCCAGAAAACCCTAAGTGCTGGCTTTTCGACCCTCCTTAAACAGGGTCACCAGCGTTGTTTCTGAAAGCAGAAAGCATATTGGGGCGGGGGGCAAATGCGTGATGGTTCATCAGCGACACCACTCAGAAATGGTCCAGGATAAAAGCCCACCCTCGTGCAGGCAAAAAGTGTCTGCAGAAGGATGGCAATGGGTCAAAGTGCATCAATCGGCAGTGCACACAGCACCGAGTACAGTGCCTGGCACACAGCAGGTTCCAGTAAGTGTCTGTTTGATTAACTGGTTGACTGATTGCCTACTGTATGGAGAAAGAGAGCAACAACAACAGGTCCCAAGCATCCCACAGGAGCTCCTGGAGGCTGCTGGACACTCTCCTGAGCACTCACTGAGCTGTTTTCCCTTCATAGAGGCAGGCGCTGATGAAAATAAACAAAGCTGTGGGGCCAGAGCAGCTTTTACAAAGACAGTAGCTTCTAGACTGTAAGTGCCTGGACCCGCTGGAGGCTCCAACATTTCTGTGCAGGAGCTGAGGCAGGGGTGGGGCGGGGAGGGCAGCATAGGGGGGAAAAGGGATGAGGTGCTGGGGCCCCAAAGGACTTGCCTTTAAACTGCATCTGCGGAACTACATGAATATCA
>PVKM010032591.1:0-16340 GCA_004027735.1 Carollia perspicillata
CAGACGATCTGGGTCTGACGTGCGCCCCATTAAGTGTCCTTCCCGCCCGCGCGGGTTTTCGCGAAACGCGCGCGCAGCTTGGAGAGGGGAAGTGGTTGGGCCCCAGCTTTCCCGCTGCAAACAAAGGAATCCCCTCTCCCTCACCGCCCCAGCCCCCTCCTTCAGCTCGGGCCTCCCTTATCTCTGCTCTCAGGTCCCCAAAGCCGGCGCGTGGCCCCCGCTTCCCCTACCTGCGAGCCGGCGTGTGTGGCGACCGGCACAGCGAGCAGACGCGCGGAACTCTGCGCGCCGGGGACCCGGAGCTGGGCGAAGTCGAGAGGCCGACCCCACTGAGTTCCCAGAGCTGCCACTCTTGGGAAGTTGGGGGCGGAAGGAATTGGGGGAGGGCACGTTCGCACCTCGAAGCTCCCAGGGCGGGGGGCCGCTACCCGGTCTGGGGAAGGGTTTGGCGCTCCCGGGTAAACTATGAGGACCTAGAAAAATGCGAAGTAGCACAAAGCCAGGGCGGGGTCTGAAACCTGGGGTGGGGGCCTCCGGACGCATGGGACCAGGCGCTGCGGGGACCAGGTTTTCAGAAAAGTTGAGTTGGCGGTGGCTCTGAGGTTGGGCTCCGATTCGGGGAGGCCTGCTAGAGAGCCAAACCTAGAGGTCCGGGGTCTCACCTAGGAGGCCCTTCCAGGGCCTCCCAAGCCACCTCCTCCTCCCTCCGGCTAGGATAATTCCAAGAGTGACCTTGGAAACTCACTTGGCGCCTGGAACTTGGATTTAAAATCCAAGGGCCCCTAGAAAACGTAGGCAAAACATCAGGCAAAGGTACGTTTCCTGGAGAAAAGTTCCACGTTTTTGCATCTGATTTTCAAAATGAAGGGTTTAAGAATCCAAAAGGACTTTCTGTACCTCAGTTTCTTCACCTGTCAAAAGGCCAGACTTCAGAATTTCCACTTTTATCTGGACTCTACATCCTAAACAAACATTTCCAGCTTTCCTCACCACTTTCCCACCTTTGAGATCTGATACCACCAGAGACCCTTAATATGGAGACTGGTCAGAAGCTGCCTGTTGGACCTAGAGCTATTATTCCACTCCTCCAACTCCTGTGCATCTGGCAAAGCCCAGTTCAAAAATCCCCTCCCCACCCCCAAAATTGTTAGTTTACCCTATTCTTAGCTAGGACAAGGGTCTCAAGGTCTGGACCATTCTTACTAAATGCTATTCTTGCTAAATGTTAAAATGTAGCACAGTATTTTGCAGGTAAGCTATAAACAGAATGAGCTTGACAGGAATCCAACCCAATAAGTGCAGCCAACTGAAATCAACGTGTAATTGACCAAATTGTGTATATAATAATCAATGGCTAAGCCTCCCTTTAAGGAGACAGCTTTGACTACGAATCCCCTGTCTCCTTTACGTGCTCATAAATAAAACTTCCCTGCAAGCAACCTCTGCTTGCTTTGGAAAATGGTGACCCCCTTGAGTTCCGTAACTGTTGAATTCCCAAAGCTGATTGTGCTGATCATGCTTCCATCATAGCACTGCTGGAATGTACTAAATAAATAGCAAGTAACAATTTGAGCTCATATTTATTGGGTGCTGTGTGCCAAACTTGATGCTAAGTGTTTTGTACACATTATCTCATTCAGTCACCAAAAGCCCTGTGAGGGAGATACTCTTATAATCTCATAATGTGGGTTCCAGGAGACAGACCCGGGCTCTGACTATCCTGGGCCAGAGAGAAAGGGTGAGGTGCATCCTACCTGGGGGTGGGAGCCTGGAAAGCTCAGTAGAAGAAAGGAAATCAGAAAAGAGGGAAGCACAGGTGTAGGAAAGAGCACAGGTAAAGGCCCTGGGAGGAGAAAGTGGAGCATTCAGGAACTGAGTGAGGCTGGAGCTTTAGGGGAGGGTGGGGAGGGGAGGCAGGCCTTGAGCCTTCAGTAGGTGTCCTCAACCTCTGAAGGGAGCCATGGTGGGCTCCCAGGAAGGGGAGTCACTTCACGGGCTGCCCTGTGGGGTCTAGCTCTGGGTCTGGGCAGCAGCAAGGGCCCCAGGGCTGGGCTGGGGAGCGTGAGGCAGAGGGAACTTCATGGACAAGAATCGGAGCACTCTGGCCAAGGGAGGGAGGGGCCTGGAGCCCAGGAAAGTGGGCTAGGAAAGGAACCCCAGGATCAAGTTCTACAGTGGTGACAGAAGTGTGGCATTCCAGTGTGGGAGGGCCCAGAGGCTGTTGTAGATGGGCCAGCTTCCAGGTACAGACTCATCTGTCACCCCTTCCCAGGCTCCTTTGCTGAGATCCAGCCTGGTCTGTCCTTCAGCCAACAAGTGTCCCCCACCACGGGCACCCCAGAAGCAGCCCAGTATCTGTGCAGAAGGTGGGGAAGGACAGTCCCACACCAGGGACATGGCCTGACCAATGCTGAGGAAGGCTGGTGTATCAGGCAGTGGTTTGGTTCTAGAAGTCTCCCTACGTGCTCCCTAGGCGCAGGTAGAGGTCTCCATAGGGTGTGGCACTCCTGGAAGTCCCTGCACACAGAGGTTCTCAATGACACTAGGGAATGAGTGCTTCTTGTCATTACACCCCCACTGCTGTCCCACCGTCTTGCCTTCCAATGGCACCACTGTGGGGTTGCTTCCACTGCTGCCCATCCCTGAGTGTTACCTGTGCGGTGTCTCCATACACCGTTTGTCTGGAAGGAACAGCTAGACTCTCACCCTCCGGCATCCCAGTGCCACCCAGAGTTGTCACAGGGCACAGCACGCCACACAGTCTCCCTGTCAATATTATATCATCACCTAGTTACTATTGCAGGGTCACCCATCACTGTCACCCACTGCTGTGACCTTTTCATTGCCACCTATTAACGGGACACCTTGCTGGGTCCTCCACTGTCCATGACATTCATGTGACCTCCTGTCACCGTTATACCTTCACCTTTTTGCTGTGACCTTGTCACAGGTTACTGACTGTATGCACCCACAGCACTCACTCCTCACTGTCCATTGTTACCACATCACCACCTCCCTGCCAACGTCACACCAATCCATAGAACACTTTTTAATGACAGTGACACCTGTTGCTGTCACACTGTCTCTCCATGACCTGTTCATTGTCACCTGTCTCTGTCACACGGCCACACCACACTGTTCATGTTGCCCTGAGCACCCCCACACTGCTGTCACTGTTAAGGTAATGAACAAATGAATGTCTGAGTCATCCCAGCTTCACCCTTTCTCCCAACAAAACACCCTCCTCTGACTTTTCTGCATGTGTCCCCCTGCACACAGAACTCGACAGTGTGTGTTCTGAGCCAGGAGACTCTCAATGTCCATTAACGCAGGCCTGAAGGTAGGCAGAGCATGCCTAGGAGCACAGGGTCAGGGCTGGGAGCAAAAAGACATGGGGTGGGGAGAATGCCTGCAGCCCATGGGGCAGGGTGGGTGAGGGTGCTCTGGGCTTGCCTAGGCTTGTGGCTGGGGACAGAGGTCCCTTTGTCTGAGCACAGGAAGCAGCTGAGCTCTGCTCAGAGGAGGCATGTGGGCAGCGAGTTTGGCCAGATGCCTGAGAAAGAGGGCTGTGGTAGCAGGTCCTGGAGGTCCCAAGAATTCCCCGAGAAGGTCACGCCCAGGCTGGAGGGGCAGAGAGAGCAGCTGGACCCTGAAGGCTTCCCCCTCTGGTTTTCCAGGGATGACAGCGATTCACAGAGTGTTCACTGTGTGCCAGGCTGGACACTCCCAACAGGTCCCCAGGGCAGGCTCTGTGATCTCCCCATGTCACACGTGGGGAAAACCAAGGCACGGAACCCCCATGTCACTCATCCCAGCCCACAGCTGGTAAAGAGCACCAGCAGATCAGAACCCAGGTCACAAAGGCCCAGGCCTCAGTCTCCAGGCAGGGGGAGGTCGCAGAGGCCAGTGTCCCTTTGATACATACGCACATATAATTTTTCTTTAACAGTAACCACAGATGTGAGTACTGATACCCATTATATTGTCCTTGCTTTCTTTTGTCTTTGTCAAAATTTCTTTTGTATGGAGAGGTCTTGTTCATTCTTCTTTTGGTTTGTGGAGGACTCTGTTGGTGCGCTGAACTACACAGTTCACTCACCTAGCACCTGCTTGTGTGCAGACAGTGCTGCAGGAATAGCCCGGTGCCGGTGTCGTTCATGCTAAACATCAGACAGCGTCTTTAGAACTCAGGGTTTTTAAAAATGTTTTATTTATTTATTTTTAGAGAGAGGAAGGGAAGGAGAAAGAAAGGGAGAGAAACATCCATGGGTGATTGCCTCTCCTGTACCCCCTACTGGGGACCTGGCCTGCAACCCAGGCATGTGCCCTGACTGGGAATCGAACCAGCAACCCTTTGTTTCTCAGGCCGGCACTCAACCCACTGAGTCACATCAGCCAGGGCAGAAATAGTTCTGTGGAACATGAAGAGGTAGAGAGAGTATATAGAGAGTGTGGTGAACCTCCTTCTTTAGCTTCATAATTACTGATGCACTTTATCTCCCCCATCACCTTACTGTCCCTGCTCCCTGCTAACCCCAACCAGCAGCCTTTCTACCAAATGTAAATGGACAAAGTAACAACTCCAGACAGGTTCAGCTACCAGGGAGCACATACCCAGGATGCACCAAGAACGGCTGTCCTAAGTGACTCCTGTGAAGCCAGAGTGACAGGAAGGATGGGAACAGCACCTTCACAAGAGCGTGGCAAGGAGCTCTGGAGAGAGCAGCAAGCGTCATCTGGGGGCTGCCGATGTGGCTTAGCCATCACACAGTCAAGCTGCCACTCAGCCTGGGAGACAAAAGGATGGCCACTGCAGAGACAAAACTGCTAGCCAGGTGGAAGAAATACTGCACCTCAAAGATACTTGGAAGTCAAAGGCAGGGGCCTGCAAACAGGGAGGCCTGCCCGACACTCCTGGACAGGCAGAGCCATGCGACCACAATGGGCCGACATTTCCCCAGCTTAAGACAGACTTGTGCTTCTGAAGGAAGGGGCCCCAGACTCTCAGCTGCCCCGCAACCACATCCTTGAGAGGGGACCTGCACATCTGGAAGGTCATGAATTGGAGGGTCAAGAGGAAGTCCTAAGAGAGTGAGTACTCGAAGCCAGAGGGCAACAGAGAACCAGTCTGCACTTTTGAGAGGGAAAAAGTTGTGATGGCATGAGGTGCCCCTGCTCACCCACTAGGATGGCTATGAAGAAGGAGGAGGAGGAGGAGGATAAGAAATAATAACCAGTTTTGTGAGGATGAGGAGAAATTGGAACCCCAGGCATTGCTGGTGGGAATGTGAAATGGCACAGCTGTTGTGTAAAACAGTATGTTCCCCCAAAAGTCCAACATAGAATTTAACATATGATTTTGTAATCCCACTTCTGGGTACAGATGCCAAAGAAGTGAAATCATATTTGCAAACCTATGTTCATAACAGCATTATTCACAATGGTTAAAAGGTGGAGGCAACCCAAGTGTCCATCAACACCTGGATGGATAAACAAAATGTGGTCCATCCATACAACGGAATATTATTCAGCCTTCAAGAGGACATTATGCTGAGTGAAGTAAGCCGTCACAGAAGGACAACTGCTGTGTGATTCCCCCTACATGAGGCCCTGGAAGAGTCAGACCCACAGAGACACAGTAGGTGGTGGGAGCCAGGGGCTGGGGGAGGGGAGGGGGGAGCTAGTGTTCAATGGGGACAGTGTCAGTTCAGGAAGATGAGAAAGATCTGGAGATGGTTGTGCAGCATTGAGAATGTACTTAATGCCACTAAATCTTACACTTAAAATTATTAAGTAATCATTTCACAATGTATATGTGTATCAAATCATTACACTGTACATTTTAAATATATGCAGTTATGTTTGTTAATCATTCCTTGATAAAGTTGGGGAAAAATTTTTTAATACTTTATTTATTTATTTTTAGAGAGGGGGAAGGGAAGGAGAAAGAGTGGGAGAGAAACATCAATGCGTGGTTGCCTCTCATGTGTCCCCTACTGGGGACCTGGCCTGCAACCCAGGCATGTGCCCAACCGGGAATCAAACTGGCAACCCTTTGCTTCACAGGCCCGTGCTCAATCCACTGAGCTACACCAGCCAGGGCAAAATTTTTTTAATTTAATAATTGTTTTGTTATTTAAGATGGTAAATTTTGTTATGTGTATTTTTAGATTTTATTTTAATTTATTTTTAGATAGAAGGGAAAAGAGGGAGAAAGAGAGGGAGAGAAACATTGATCAGTTGCCTCTTGAATGTGCCCTGATGGGAAGCTGAACCCACAACCCAGGCACCTGCCCTGACCAGGAATAGAACCGGCAACCTTTAGCTTTGAGGGACAATGCCCAACCAACTGAGCCACACCAGTCAGGGCTGTTATGTGTATTTTACCAAATTTTTTAAAACTGTGGAGATGACAGTCTTACCTCTGTACTGATCCAAGGCCAGTCTGTGGGTGGCATCCATCCCTACCTGAGGCCTCTGTCACTGGTGGGTCACCTGGGCAGGTCTTATTTCTCATCATTGTTCCCCAGGACAGCCACAGACATGACCTCATGACAGATTCATTGAGTGCCCAGACTTCTTGGCTTTTGTTTTCTCTCTTGATGGAGAGAAAAGTCTGGATATTTATGCAGCCGTGGGGCACACAGTTCTGACGTTTCCCTTTACAAATCAGGTGTTTCCTGCACATCTGACAGTTCTGGCACATTTCCAAAGTCCTAGTCCTTTCTCGGTTGCTGGGAGAGCAGACAGGGCCACTGGTTTCTGGGAGACGGCTAGAGTGGCAGGGCTGGTTGTGTCCGGAGCACTGACTGGGTTCTGAACCCCAAGGCAGCAGTGACATGGCATCTGCCACATATTTAGCCTGTTGGCCTGCTGGGACCATCCCCTCAGGTTGGAGAGTATATGAGTTTCCTGTAGCCATTGTACTAAATGACCACACACTTCATGGCTGAAATATTTGTGCCCGATCAGTGTGGCTCAGTGAGTTGGGTGTCATCCTGCAAAGGAAATGTTACCAGAGCAATTCCTGGTCAGGGCACATGCCTGGGTTGCTGGCCTGTTCTGGTGGTAGGGCGCACGCAAGGCAGCCAATCGATGTTTCTCTCTCACGTTCATGTTTCTCTCCCCCTCTTTCACCCTCCCTTCTCCTCTCTCTAAAAACTAAACAAATAAAATCTTTAAAAAAAATAACATTTGTGATCTGACAGTCCTGAGGGACAGAAGCATGGCTCTCACTCAGCCAACATCAAGGTGTCAGCAGGGTTGCGTTTCTTCTGGAAGCTCCAGGGAGAATCCACTCCCTGCCTTTGCCAGCTTTAGAGGCTCCTGTCTTCCTTGGCTCCTGGCCCCTTCCTCCATCTCCAAAGACAGCAATGTACCATCTTCCAATCCCTCCCTGGCTGTCCTGCTTCCCTCTCCTAAGGACCCTTGTGATTGCACTGGGCATGCAGGTAATCCAGGATCATCTCTCCATCATCTCCAGACCCTTGACTTAATACCATCTGCAAATATGTGTGGATGTTAGGTCGCTGTCACAGATGCCAGGGGTGGGGTGTGGGCACCTCTGGGGCAGGCGTGCACTACTTAGCCTGCTACGGTGAGTTTCCTTGACAGAGCAGAAACCTCACCACCTGCTTCAGAGGGATGAGCAAGATGTGGGATTCAAGCTGTGCCTTTCAAACTCCAGACCTCAATTTCCTCATCTTTCAAATATGAAAAAAAAACCTTTCTTCTGGTCATTTTCCTGGGAGATGAGGTGGAAGCAGGCTGACCAAAATGTACTGTGGCCACAAGGGGGCCCAAGACACAGATGCCCAGTGACCCTGCCCTGAGGTCATTACCCAGTTCTTCAATAAGCATTATTGACCACCTACTGGGCACCAGGCACTGGAGATAGGAAAGTCAGCAGAAACAGACCTGAGACCTGCTTTCCTGCAGTGCGTCAGTCTGGGGACCATTCCTTCAACCGACACTTACTGAGTGCCTACTGTGTACCAGGCACTACTCTAGGTGCCAGTGGTGGGGCAAGGGGCACAGCAGCAAAGAAGACAGATAGCCCCTGAACCCCATTCTAGTGATGGTAAGTGCCATGGAAGAGAGGTGCCTGGTGCCCGGGGCCTAAGGTCAGCGGATGCATCTCCAAAGCGATGATGCTTGTCCTGAGATTGGCCTGATAAGGAGGAGTTTAACTAAGAGAAAGGATGAGCAGGAACCCCATGTGCAAAGGCCCTGAGCAAGCTGAGTGGCTGGAGTACAAGGACCAAAGGGAGAGAGGAGTGAGAGGCAGTGCTCGGCGATCTGGGAACTGTCTCAATTTTTGAAGATCAAGAGGGAACCATCGACGGGGTGATTGCAAGTGGGTTCTGCAAAGACTGAGACCACTAGGCCAGGCATGGATTCGTACTGCTAAGGAAGGGAGGACCTGGCCCTGACCCCAGCCCTGCCACACACCCAGCTTCCTGAGACTGCAGTATCTGCCCAGCCTGTCTCCCTATGGCCCCATCCCTCTGCTGGCTGCTGTCACAGTTTCTACTTGCAGCTTTCTCCCATGCCCTTCAAACCTTGAGTATGCCATTTGTTCAGTCAACACCTATTGGGCACCTACTGTGTGCCAGGCACTTTGCATTCACTATCATGTTGAGTTCCCCTCATAACCCCACAACTAAGGCCCACGGTCAGGTGTGGAGACTGAGGCCCAAGGATACAGCAGGTGAAGTGAGGCTGTTGGGCCCAGAAGCTCAAGCCTCACTAACTCTCAGAAGACATGTGTGTGCAGGGAATATCGTAGGTCCTCAGAGAACATTCATGAATCAGTGGATGAGAGACTGAGTGAACGAATGGTGGGCAAGTCCAGTGTGACGGGGGGAAAGAGTGGAAATTGCGTGTGGAGAGGTGAGCAGGACTCAGATGGAGAGAAGCCTTGAAAGCCAAACCTGGAAGTGTGGGTATGACCTGGCAGCAGCTAGGAGCCCTGGAAGGTTCTAGACAGAAAGCCACAGAATCTGATTTATGTCTGAGTTGGACCAAGTTGCTGAGAGGGAGTCAATTGAGTCTGTCACCAGGGGGCACTCAAGTCTTCCTAAAGCTTGTCTTCAGACTGCACTGTGCAGGGTGGCCGCTGGCCACAGGTGGCAGTTGAGCACTTGAACTGTAGCCAGTCCAAATCCAGATACAAGTATAAAGTACATTCTGGATCCCAAAGACTCTGTAAGAGAAAAAGAATGTAACATGACATAAAATGATTTGGGGCACATTAGGCTAAATAAATTGTTAAAATTGCATCTGTTTCACTTTGGGTGGGTAGCTCAGCTGGTTAGAGCATTGTCCAAGGACACCAAGGTTGTGGGTTCAATTCCCAGTCAGGGCACATACAAGAATCAACCAGTGAATGCATAAATAAGCAAAACAGCAAGTTAATGTTTCTCTCCTTTCTTCTATCTCTCTAAAATTAATAGATAATCTTTTTATTTCACCTGTTTCTTTTTACTTTTTTGTAATGTGGTGAAGATTGTATACATGGATTACATATATTTCTATGGGAGAGTGCTGGCTTAGAGAAAAGTTACTATTTTCAACCGTGGTGAGGGGACAAACTATCGTGTTTTTCTCCTACTTCCTCTTAGAGTAATCATCTTTCATGGATGTTCTCCATGCTCATGAGCACCAGTGCATGCACATACATAAAAAATGCAGAAATGGAGAGTTGGGCTCATTGTTTCATAAATGTGGAATTGTATGGGATATGTGTTTTTTACCCAAGGCATTGTATGGAAACTGCTCAGACTACCTGCTAAGGTCCTAATTCACTCTTTTTTTTTCTTTCAAAAAAATTTTATTGGATTTATTAGGATGACACTGGTTAATAAAATTACATAGGTTTCAGGTATACAATTCTGTAATATATAAGAAATCTTTTTTTTAGCCCTGGCTGGTGTGGCTCAGTGGATTGAATGCCAGCTTGTGTTGCTGGTTTGATTCCCGGTCAGCGTACATGTCTGGGTAGTGGGCCAGGTCCCCAGTAGGGGGCATGCAAGAGGCAATCACATATTGATGTTTCTCTCCCTCTCTTTCTCCCTCCCTTCCCTTTTCTCTAAAAGTAAATAAAGAAAATCTTTCAAAAAAGAAAAATCTTTTAAAATTATATTTTATTGTTCATGCTATTACAGTTGTCCAATTTTCCCCCCTTTCCCCCCTCTACCCATACCCCTCACACACACACTTCCTCAAGGCAATCCCCACACCACTGTCCACGTCCAATGGTCATGCCTATACATCCTTTGGCTACTGTATTCCCTATGCTATACTTTACATCCCCATGACTATTCTGTAAAACCAAATTGTACTTAATACTTTCACTTTTTTTGTCCACCCCCTGACCCCCATCCCATCTAGCAATCATCCAAATGTTCTCTGTGACTGTGATTCTGTCTCAGTTCTGCTTATTTTGTTTTTTTAAATTTGATTGTTAATAGATATTTATTGCCATTTTATTGTTCACATTTTTTAAGTCTTATTCTTAAAAAAGACCCTTTAACATTTCATGTAATATTTGCTTGGTGATAATGAATTCCTTCAGCTTTTTCTTGTCTTGGAAGTTCTTTTAACTGTCTTTCAATTCTAAATGATAACTTTGCTGGGTAGAGCAATCTTGGTCACAGGTTCTTGCTTTTCATTGCTTTGAATATGTCTTGCCAGTCCCTTCTAGCCTACAAAGTTTCTTTTGAGAAATCAGCTGACAGTCTTATGAGAGCTCCCCTCCAGGTAACTAACTGCTTTTCTCTTGCTACTTTTAAAATCCTCTCTTTCTCCTTAACCTTTTCCATTTTAATTATGATGTGCTTCGGTGTGGGCCTCTTTGGGTTCAATTTGGGTTCATCTTGTTTGAGACTCTGTGCTTCCTGGACTTGTATGTCTATTTTCTTCACCAAGTTAGGGAAGTTTTCTATCATTGTTTTTTGAAATAAGTTTTCAATTTCTTGCTCTCTCTGTTCTCCTTCCAGCACCCCCATGGTACTAATGTTGGTACACTTGAAGTTGTCCCAGAGACTTCTTACACTATCCTCATTTTGGGGGGGAATTCTTTTTTCTTCTTCTTGTTCTGATTGGGTGTGTTTTTCTTCCTTACATTCTAAATCATTGATTTGATTCTTGGCTTCATCCACTCTACTCTTGATTCTCTGTGAATTGTTCTTCATTTCAGTTAGTGTAACCTTCATTTCTGACGGGTTCTTTTTTATGGTTTCCATACTCTTTTTTAATGCTGTTGAGGTTGTCACCAAGTTCATTGAGCATCTTTATAAGCAGCATTTTGAACTATGCATCTATCTAGTAGATTTGCTGTCTCCATTTCACTTAATTCTTTCCCTAGGGTTTTGCTCTGTTCTCTCATTTGGGCCATGTTTCTTTGTCTCCTCTTTGTGGCAGCCTCCCTGTGTTTGTTTCTATGTATTAGGAAGAGTTGCTATGTCTCCCTGGCTTGGAGGAGTGTCCTAATGTAGGTATTATTGATAATATTATTAATTATTATTAATAAGTAATGGGTACTGTTTCTGTTAGGGGTGATTAAAAAGTTCTGGAAATAATGTCAACTATAATTTTTTTTCTTTAAGTTCTGGAATTAGTGATGATGGCTGCATGACAATGTGAATAGCCTGAATACCTCTGAATTATACACTTCAAAATTATTAAAATGGTAAATTACATGTTATATATATTTTAGGAAATAAACAAGAAAGGATCATAGACCTAGATATGAAAAGCAAAACTACAAAGCTTCCAGAAGGAAACGTGGGATAACATCTAGATGGTCTTGAGCTTGGTAGTGGTTTTTATTTTTATTTTTTTAAGATTTTTAAAATTTATTTATCTTTAGAGGAGAAGGGAAGGAGAGGTGGGGAGAAATATCAATGTATGGTTGCCTCTCGTGTGTCCCCTGCTGGGAACTGGCCTGCAACCCAGGCGTGTGCCCTGACTGGGAATCAAACCAAGGTTGTTTGGTTCACAGGCCCGCGCTCAATTCACTGAGCTACACCAGCCAGGTGGTAGTGGATTTCTAGATACATCAAAAGCATATTCCATGAAATAAAAAATTTGGTTTTGAACTTTAGTAAAATTAAGCACTTCTCTGCAAAAAGATGCTGTTGAGAGAATGGAAAGTCAAGTCACAGAGTGGAAGAAAATATTTACAAACCACGTATCTGAAGAAGGATTTGTATCCAAAATAGATGTTTCCATGGTGAAGTGTTCAAATCCTGTTGGAGAGCACATTCCCACCAGCCATGCATAACTGTCCTCTTCCCCACAGCCTCACCCACAATGAGTGTTACCACTTTTTAAAATTTTGACTAGTTTGAGAAAGTGGTATCTCATAGTTTCCTCAGTTTGTATTTCCTGACCCCCCAGCTCATTTGAACATCTTTTCATATAGTTTTGGTGACTTGGATTTACTTTTCTGTGCACTACTTATTCACATTCTTTCTCCCCACTTCTTTTTTGGGGGACTGTCTTTTCCTTAATTTTACATGCTCTTTGCCATTTAAATTATTGACTTCAAAATTTTGTGGTATCTTGGGTCAACCAGAGCTTCCAGTCTCGCTTAGAAAAGCCTCTTTTGTCCTCGGACTGTATGTGTAGTGACTTAGATTTCCTCTTCCCCTGTTCAACCTATTCCTTCACCTCCATCTCCTCTGGCAACCAGTTTGTCCTCTGTGTCCATGAGTTTTTTTCTACTTTGTTTTGCTTGTTTATTTGTTCTGTTTTTTAGATTTCACATATAAGTGAAATACAGTATTTGTCTTTCTCTGTCTGACTTATTTCATTTAATATAATAGGTACATCCATGGTGTCACAAATGGCAAGATTTTAATATTTTTATGGCTGAGTAATATTCCATTGTATGTACTCATCTCTTTTTTATTTTAAAAACAGCATTCTGTTCAAGTGTGATTGATCTAGTCAATATACTCTATCTTTTGCTATTTCTCTGAAGATAATTGTGAAGTTATGTTGCTTTCTTTTTTTTCTTGCATTGTTTTGTTTTCCCGAATTTATTGGATTTTTTCTCCCCTACGTATATTCTGATCTCTGCCTTTCATTTTTGGAGGTTTCCTTAAATCTCATATTTAAATGTGTGGTATCAGGGCTGAGAAGATTGAGGGGGTGTCATGTCAGTGGGCAGTTTCATTGAAAATGAACTACCCTGGGATGGGGTCTCCTAGGTACATAAAGTTTTTTTCTGGAATATGTGGTTTCTCTAGAGAAGACACCCAGTCCCCTGAGGTAGAGGAGTTGGGGAGGACCCTGGGCTTTCTGGGGGCCCAGTAGGGAAGGGGCTAGCAATCTCCCTCTCAAGGATAGAAGCTTGCAGTCCGTTCCTTTTTTTCTTTTCTTTTTTTTTTATGGTCTACTTCTTTCATTTAATTTTCCAATGTTGCTTTGCATTCCTCATAATCATAATTTTTTTCCGTTCTCTATTGAATACACCTTTTTTTCAACATGGTGCTTCTTTCTCCCTCTTCATGCCTGGTAACTCCCAAGTGGGAGCTAATTTCAACAGAATCAACTTCCTGCCCATTAAGAAATCCCTAGACATTATTTCTTCCAGTGCTGCTTCTTTTTCTCATAGTGTTTATTGATAACAGCTAGTCATTGAGCACCTACTAAGTAACAAGCTCCATTCTACATACTGGCAAAATAGCACTTAGCAAATCAGACAATTCATGTCACTTGGAGCATGCCCCTTCCAGTTCCTTTTGGAACATTCTCTGTTGACATTCTAGTTCCTTCTGGAATGTTCTCTACTAACCATTCTAGTTCCTTCTAGAAACTTCTCTAATGGAATACCTAAATTTATCCTTTATGTCCCTTAAATTTTTTTCTCCCATAGTTCCCATCTCTCATTAACTAGCTTCACTTATAATTGGTTCTTTTTCTAATCACCTGTTTTTGTTTCGCGATAGTACACATTTTTCCACATTGATAAATGTAAACCTATCTCATCTTTTATTTTTTACAATGACCATATAGATTTCCATTACGTGATTGTAGCATTATATATTTAAGCTATATTCTATTACTGGACATTTAGGTTTCTTTTGATTTCTTTTCATTTTTATAATGTATATATAGTATATAACTATGTAAGTGTAGCTATTATATATAACTGTATATAGCTATATAACTATATTGCAGACATGTAATATTAATATGTGACTATATATAATGTCTAACTATATTGTATGCATATAATATGCTTATATATTATATAGTTTGTATACTATAAGCTATACTTTATGTATATATGTGTTTATGAATAAGATTGTTAAAACTTCGATTAAGTTTTTAATTATTTTCTTTTTTTAAAGATTTTATTTATTTATTCTTAGAGGGGAAGGGTGGGAGAAAGAGAGGGAGAGAAACATCAATGTGTGGCTGCCCCTTGCACGCCCCCCACTGCAGACCCAACCCACAACCCAGGCGCATGCCTGGACAGGGAATCAAACAAGTGCCCCCTGGCTCACAGGCCCGCCCTCAACCACAGAGCCACACCAGCCAGGGCTAATTATTTTCTTAGGATTTAATCCTAAAAGTAGAATTTCAGGGCCAAAAACCATTCCTTATACTTTGGGGGGGGGGTCAAACCCCACCTTTTATTTATTTTTTAATTAAATTTATTGGAGTGATATTGGTTAATAGGATTATACAGGTGTAAAGTGTACATTTCTATGATATATCATGTGTACATCACACTGTGTGCCCACCACCCAAAGTCAAACCACCTTTTGTCACCATGTATTAGACCCGCTCTACTCCCCACCCCCTTATTAAGCTTTTAGATACCATTTGTCCATTGTCTTCCAGAAACATTTATTTCCAAATGGGCAAAGTGACCCCTCCCCTGGCCCCTTGAAGTCAAATACCATCTCAGGAGATAAATTAATGAAAAATCACACATGGCAGTTGTGAGAACAGCCCAGGAGCTAGAGACTGTCTGTGGCCCTGGAAAGGAAGGAAGAGGCCCGGGCAGTCAGCCTGGAAATTGGCCATAGCCTACTAAGGTTGCTGACATGCAGGGGCAGGGCCACAAGGAGCCATTGTCCTGGAACCCAGAAAAGAGCGAAGAACTTTGGCTGGAATAGGGGCCCAGCCACGGCCTGCCTTGGAATCTGCTCCGATGGACTCTGCCCCTTCTTGCACTGTTCACAGACTAGATGCCCTGTTCCCCTCTGGGGCTGGGGCTTTGATCAGGGTGCAGAAGCCAGGCCCTGAGCCTGGGCTGGGGACAGGCTGAAGGAAATGCCTGCCCCATCTCTCTGTAGCTCTAGGTTCTTAGGTTCAAACTCTCTGAGTCTTGAACTCCCATTTGAAAAATAGAAATCATAGTAACTCCTGCCTCCTAGGGTCCCTGGAGGGATTCGAGGTCACGCTGAAGTGTGCGACCTCATACAATAACAGCCACAATCATAAACTAAGAGTTTAGAGTCAGAACGTGCGACTCCTGTCCAGGTGCTGTCTCCTTCTTCACGTAGAGCGTCCAGTTCCCACCACTGCCTCACACACCCTGCCATGACTGTTGTCACCATCATTTTCTACAAGAGCAAACTCCGAGGTTCAGAGAAGTTAAATAACACACCCAAGGCTGAACACCAGGCAGACCTGGGATTTGAACCCTGCCTTGTGACCACATAGTCTATGGCTCTGATGCCTGTGGCCTCCCGCGTCTTGTGCCAGGACAGTAAGAAACTAGAAAAATTCCTGGGCAAGTGGAATGGGAAAACTGAGACAAGAAAATTAAACAAAACCAAACAGTCTGAGCAACTTATAGCCAACTGGTGAATTGCATGACCTTATCTCCCTTAACCAAGGGCCCTTGAGAATGAATGGTTTGTACCTTTCCTCCCTGACGAGAGAATACACAGCTTAAATCTCCCTGCTCTGGGCGACAGAGGACAGAGACCCAGTTAATGTCATTTGTGTCAGCTGAACCCAAGGACAGATGAAGTCAGAGGAACGAATAGCAAAAATCCCATTAAAATCCAGACAAACCCAAGATAAAAATAAAACAGTAAAGCAGACTGAAGAATAATCCCCCCATACACTCATTTTGGTATATCAGCATATTAAAAATGCAACTGGAAAGTTAATGAATATTCCACTGAAACCCTCCCCTAAGATTCTCACCCACAGAAGAAAGATAAAAAACCCTCAAGACGAAGACCCAGTGCGGGCTTACCCTAGGGCATGCCCACGCCCCTTCCCAGGCATGAACTGTTTACTTCCTCCTACACTCTAAGGGTCCCCAGGAGACTTCCAGCCAGGGGAGCAGTGGGCAGCGGCAACTC
>PVKM010032592.1:0-16321 GCA_004027735.1 Carollia perspicillata
TATCACAACTCTCTTAACTTTCATTTTCTCTTTTTATTCTCAGTGGACATGATTCAGGGTAACTAGTTCTCTGTTTTCTGTTTTTACTGTCCAGTGGTTACAAACAGATTCCTGGCCGAGGTTTCCTTCTACTTACTTACTTTGCTGAGATTTCCCATTGCCCTCCAGCTAATCTCATCCTTTCCTGGTGTCCCTTTTCCTGTTTTCATCCTTGCTGTGAGAGCATGCCATGTACTGGGAAAAGATAATAAAATGCTCTTTATTATGAACAAATATAGATACTAGCCTACAAACCGCAATGTAAATTTGCCCTAAGATTTCAAGCCACTGCCCATGGAAGAAAAAGTGTCCTTCTGTAACCTAATGCATTATTTTTTTTTCTTATCAAAGTGGGATTGTGTTTATTAAATCAAACTGTAGATATATGGCTACAGAGTACAAATGAGTTGGTAACCTCTTAACAAAATTTAGAAAATATGTTTTAAATACAGACAAGTGTATAATTGAATCTTTTAAAAAATTCAGTCTGATACTCAGCTGTGTTTCTCTTTTTTGGAGGACTTGAGTGTTAATGCCAGTTTTTATTTTTATTTATTTTATTATTTAAATATATTTTATTTTTATGCTATTACAGTTATCCCGGTTTTCCCCCCTTGCCCCTCTCTGGCCCATTCCCCATTCCCTTCAGCAGTCCCCACCCCCTTAGTTCATGCCCACTCAGCTGCGTGTCAATTGGGATGTTTCCTCCACTTGTATTTATATGGTCAAAATTAAGTCTACTATCTTGCTATTTATTTTCCATTTGTTTTTTTTTTTCCTTCCTTTTGTTTACTGTTCTTTTACTGCCTTCTTTTGGGCTAATTGAATATTTCAGTGTTTCACTCATCTAGTGGCTTTTTAGCTATACCCGTTTTCATTGTCTTTTTTTTAACATTTTAGGTCCTGATACTTAATGTTTCACCCCGGATACGTCAGGCTTTCTTCTCCACCCTTGGTCTTTTGTACATCACACCTCACACCTAACATGCTTTTTGCTTCATATTTCATGTTTCACAAATGTTAAACTGTGTAATTCCATTTATACCCCCTTCCTTTGTCCTGTTGTCATATATTTTACCTCTGCATGTTGTGAACTCCAACACAGGGTTATACTTTGGCTTCCAACATTTAGTTGTCATTCATGTAAAGAACATTCATGTTCAAGAACATGAAAGAACATGAGAGTCATTCATTATGTGAAGAACAAAATCATGAGCTTTTATATTTATTTACTTATTTCCAGGTACTCTTTAAACCAGTAGACCAAAATTTTATCTGGTATCCTTTGGTCTTTCTCTGTAGCATTTCTTATACTACAGTATTACTGGTGACAGAGTCTCTCAGTTTAATTTTAACTGACAATGTCCATTTTGTTCTTGTTTTTCTTTCAGCACGTTAAGTATTTGGTTTCATAGTCTTTTGGCCTCCAATGTTTCTGATGAGTAGTCAGCTATTTCTATCTTTGTTTCCCCTGTGTAACTTTGTATTTTTTCCCTGGACTGCTTTAAAGGTTTTCTTTTTGATTTTTAGCAGTTTAACTTTGATGCCTACTGTGGTTCTTGTTTTTCCTGCTTATAGTTCACTGAGCTGCTTGGATCTGCAGTCAGTGTTTTTAATCACATTTGGGAAATTTTCAGGCATTATTTCTTTAAATATTTTTTAGCCTCAATCTCAAATTCTTTTTCTTGAACTCTACTATACATATATTAAATCATTTAATAACATTTAATAGGTATCCAAGACTCTATTTATTTTTCTCCCATCTTTTTTTTTCTGTCCCTCAAATTGGATAATTTCTATTCATTTACTCATTGAATCTTCTGTCATCTTCTTTCTGATGTTAACTTTTCCAGGGAATACTTAATTTCAGTTATTGTACTTTAGTTCTAGAATCTCAGTTGTTTTATAGTTTATATTTTTCAGCCAAGATCCCTATTTATTCACTGATTAAAACACTATTTTTCTTTCAGTTTTTTAACATATTTCTAAAAGTTGCATTCCGTCATATGGACTTTTTTAGGTTCAGTTTCTATTGCCTGCCTTTTTCCTTGACATAGACTACTTATCTGTTTATATGTCTAGTGATTTTTTATTTAGTACTGCATGTTGTGTACAGTACATTATAAATTAATGAATCCTTTTACCTCTTTCTGAAGAATTTTGGTTAATGCTTTTGAAAGTTCAGTAACTTGCTGTTCTCTCTGTCTTACACTTTACTACTATGGATCTGTGCAGAGCCCAAGGTATCCTGCAGATGCTTCTAATTTCACACTAGATCAGACTGAGTGTGAACTTTTTCCTCTGCAGGTTTTGTCAGAGCTTGATTTTAGGTTTTATAGGGGCCATCTACAGGAAACTTAGTGAATATCAGTTGGCCAAATTCCTTCTTAGTTGATCCTCACTGACACGGAAGGGGCAAGAGTGGTGGTATGAAGATTTCTTTTTTTTTAAAGCCAGGGGTTGTATTCTTCTGTAGTACATAGTTCTAGCTAAGTGGGTCAAAATTAAGAGTAGAGTAGATGCTTACTTATTTTAAAAAATGAAATTGTCAAGTAAGAGGTTTTCCACATGTGCCCTGGCTGGTGTAGCTCAGTGGATTGAGCACGGTCCTGCAAACCAAAAGATCGCGGTTTGATTCCCAGTCAGGGCACATGCCTGGGTTGCAGGCCAGTTCCCAGCGGGGGACACATGAGAGGCAACCATACATTGATGTCTCTCTCCCTCTCTCCTTCCCTTCCCCTCCCTCTAAAGATAAATAAATAAAAGCTTTTTAAAAAAAGTTTTTCCACATGTTCCTATAGCTAAATTAATTCTGGTTTGAAATTACTATGTGATTAATAGGTAAAAGATATGCTCTTTCTATTTTAATGGAATGTGTAAAGATATATTACCTTTATTAGTTGTTACAGGTTTCTTCCCATTTTCCATAAGTAAGATGCATGCTGAGTTCTAACATTTTAGTGTTCTGTCTGTCTCCCAAATAGAACTGAGAAAAATGGGCTTCATATTGATGCCCATGGCTTCATTGTAGGTAGAGACTTACTCTATTTTTCTTCATAAATTAAGGAAGATATATATGTTAGACAGGGCTATCAGCATTCTGCGCAAACCATCCAAAGCAAAGATGATGAAATGTGGGGTATGACAGCTGCCAGGGAAAATACAGCTTTAGGAAAAGTCTTACTGGCAAGAAATTAAAGTTTCTAATGAGAAAAATTTTAAGGAAATTCTAAATTTAAGGAAAAAGAAATTTACTTTTCAATATGTCTTAGGGGCATAAGAATTAACATTTTGGGTTTGGTGTTTTTCTTTTTAATTTTTAAGGTATTAAATGTATGTTTTAATTGAGGGTAAGAGAGAGGATATGCAGGTTTAACTTTCAGATAAATAGACACACAACAATAGCACCTCAGTTCACAGTACATTGCTAGATACGAAGGACCAGCATTATTTTAAATGTGACTTAGCTGCTTTGGTGCATATTTGGACTAGGTAGTAAACAGATTTTATGAACCTGGAGGTTTTAATTGTTGGGATAAAGAGTATTCACATCACTTTTTACTGCACTTATTCAACCAGGAAGGTGACTTGTTTGTTCTTGGGCTTTTAAACTTTTTACACTGCCCTGGCCAGTTCTAATGATACATACATTACATATATATGCATTCTATATTTCTGCCATTAGTAGACACCAGCTTAAAGTAAACTAATGGAGCTTCCATCAGTTATTTTGTCTATATCCTCATTAGGAGTCAGCTTTTGCCAAAAAGGAGGCCTATTTCTTTTGTGTGATTCACACTTACATATTACCTAGAATCTTCTGGTTTAGCCAGGAAATTTTTAAACAACTGAAACAATTCATGTTTTTTTTTTAGGGTTCTCCTTTAGATGTTCTTAAAGATGAAAGAGTTCAGTACTGGATTGAGAATTACAGAAATTTATTGGATGCCTGGAGGTTTTGGCACAAACGAGCTGAATTTGATATTCACAGGAGTAAGTTGGATCCCAGTTCCAAGCCTTTAGCACAGGTAAGTACCTTGTTTTGGAGAGAATCAAGTAACATGTACCTTATAGTCTAGCCAAAAGCAGAAGTATTTATAGCATATTATATAGGGTCCATTGATGTCTTTATCCTAGACTGCACTTTGTCTTTGATCTTCCTGTTGTTTCGGGTCTTGCCACTTTCTAACAGCCATCTGAGTGGCTTGAGCTGTAGTCCAACATAAAGCAAACCACAGCAGGCCTAGAGGATCTAGGCAGATGATCCTAGGGCTGTCTGAGGTTGTCCAGTATATTCTAAGCCCTTTCAGAATCTAAACTACTTTATGGTCTTATAAATTCTATTTACATATTTTTAAAATATTTTATTTATTCATTTTCAGAGAAAGGGAGGGAAAAAGAAAGGGAAAGAAACATTAGTGTGTAGTTGCCTCTTACACACCCCCAACTGGGGATCTGGCCCACAACCCAGGCATGTGCCCTAGACTGGGAATCAAACCAGTGACCCTTTGGTTTTTAGGCTGGCGCTCAATCCACGGAGCCACACCAGCTAAGGCCATTTATGTATTGTTTTTCTGCACTATTTATTTGAATAAGACAGGATTTTTTTAACACTATACACACACACACACACACACACACACACACACACATCTGTATGATTGATTACTCCTGGAAATTTTAAATTTTTTTATTTTAGCATTAATTTAAAAAACAGGTCCATTATCTCATAGATCACATGACGTAAGATCACTGTATATGTAAGTTCAGACATTAAATAATCAGGTATATCCTCAATGTGAGCACTGGATGGTGCTGTTTTCTTATTTTAGAAAGTTGAGAAAATAGTGCTTGTATTGTATTAAAACAACCTGAGTATTAGTAAAATAGAATTACATGATAATATTTGTTACTGATCTATATGCTAAGTATGTCAGAGTCTAGGAGTTTAATTTTAAAGCAGATTTAACAGTTACTATTGTTACTATTCTAAAGTGTTAACTGTTTACCATTACAGGATCCTTAATTACTTCTTATCTTAGGAAATGAATGTTTTTCTTACAAGAAAATTTGTTCAGGAGATTGTATCATGGAACTTTGGATTAGAAGCCATATTGGGATGTTTTTTAATGTCTCTAAAGTTTCTATTATTTCTAAAGTGTTGGGATTTCATGTTACCAAGTCCTTATTATTTATAGAATGTTGGGATCTAATGTGAACTCTGAAGTCCTCATTATTTCTAAAATGTTGGGATCTAACATTACCTACTTTTTCTGTGTATAGCAGTGGCATTAGGAAGAATATAACCAAACAGAGGTAACGGAAAAGTACTCATTGTAACTACTAAGTGGAAGTCTTAAATGAGAGCTAGTCAAATTTAGCAGATAAATTATTTTATAATACAAAATAATGTTTAAAAAATATTTTAAAGTAATTTGTTAGGATAAAACTTTGAATTTATTTATTTATAAAGTTTGCATTATATTTTACCTTCTTTTACTTGTTTTATAGGTGTTTGTGAGTTGCAATTTCTGCGGCAAGTCCATCTCTTACAGTTGCTCAACTGTGCCTCATCAGGGCAGGGGCTTCAGTCAGTATGGTGTCAGCGGCTCGCCCACGAAATCCAAAGTCACCAGTTGCCCTGGCTGTCGGAAACCCCTTCCTCGATGTGCGCTCTGTCTCATTAATATGGGAACGCCTGTTTCTAGCTGCCCTGGTACGACAGTTCTGTAGTCCACTGTTCTGAGCTGAAGTTGTTCCTCCATAATTGATTTAATTTTATAAATAAAAGGCATACTGGCTTGATTTTATATTATTTCAAGAGCAAGCCACTTGCTCGCTTCGTTCCCTATATTTTATAAAATCTGTACTTTAAAAGTAAAACTTCATCCATGATATCTCAGGTAGTCTCACAAATTCGAGCCAATTTGAAGTAAGAAGAGCTTAAATATTATATAATCTTATAATATCATTTTCTTACCACTCTTAATAAGGGGAATTCCCTCATATATTATATTTAAATGTCGTGTGCCATCATCTATTAAAACTACTTTGTATGCATGAAGAGTTTTGTCTTAAAGCACTTTCACATTTCCTTTTATTTTGTCTTCAAAATCTACCTCTGAAATATGTAGAAGTCAGATTCCTTTACTTGTAAGTTTTGATCCTATTTCTGCTATATTTGTCAGTTACCTAGCAAATATTTTATATGTATATATATGTATGTATGTATTTATGTATGTATATAGTTAGAAATATTAGGATTATTGTTTATTGCTTATAGTAAGTGTATATAAAAAATTGAGAACAACAGATAATTGAAAATAGTGTATCCAGTGGCTGGAAATATTCCAGCTATTTATATAACTTGATTATGATACTATGGCAAAAATTTCAGTTAAAAACATTTGAATATTTGTCACAGTGGTATAATGAATAATGAATAAAGAACTGGACATGGTGTCAGATTGACTCTTAGTAAGAGCTCTCAAATTCAGTCTGGCATTGAGAGTTACTTTAACCCTTTTTCACATAAAGTGTTGGACTGGGAGATTCTTGCTAGTTATGAAATTTTGTGATTTTATTCTGCAGCTGATTCATATAAGTAGTCTGCTTTATTGTTACATTAACATCTGTGAAAGAGATTTGCTTGTTTCACTGGCTGAGTAATTATTTTTTAATCTAGATGCCTTTTTCAAAACAAATATGTAAGGCAATATATAATGTTTTCAGATGCACTTGCTTGTTTCAATTTAAATTTTAGTGAAGGATTTTCATTTTATACATTGCATGTTGATCAATTTTTTATAGCCCTGATACTAATAAGTAGAAACTAAAATTGTTTTGTGAGCTATAACAAGGTAAGAGTGTGTATATCATGTACTGTGATACACATCATCGAGTCTTCCACCCTGCTTAAGCCAACATTGTCAGTACTAGTGGCTTTGATCATTTCTCCCGGCCTCATCTCACCCCTTTCCTCCTCCCCAGAGGAAACCACCATTCTAAATTATGTGTTGTTCAGTCTCTAGCATGTCTGTCTGTATGGTTTTATCACATGTTTAGTTTTGTCTGTGTTTTAAATTCTATACAGTGGATCATATGGAATATGTCCTTTAGTTTGCCTTTTTTGCTCAGCATTAGGGTTTGTTTTTTTGTTGTTTTTGCTTTTTTTTTTAGTGTCAAATATGCTGATGAATATAGCTGTAGTTTATTTTTATTATTATTTGAAATTTCATTCATGACTATAGCACAGTTTTTTTTCTATTCTTCTATTATAGACAGTTTTGTTATTGCCAGATTTTTACTACTATGAACAATGCTACTATGAACATTCCTGCATATATGTCCTTTTTGCATGTACAAAGTTGCTCTGATGTGTTTACCTATAAGTAGAATTGCTAAAGCATACTGTTTACTGATGTTTTAGTTAGGGTTTTTATGTTCTGTTCAGAAGAGAGATTAGCCTATAACCTTCCTTTCTGATATTATTTTTGCCTGGTTTTGTTAGTAAAGTTATACCAATTTCATAAAGTGCTTTGGGAAATCTCCCCTCTTCCCCTGTTCTCTGAAAGAATGTATATAGATAAAAATTACCTGTTATTTCAATGTGTCGTAGAACTCACCTGCAAACTGGGCTTGGTATTTTCTTTGTGGGAAGATCTTAAACTACTGGTTATTTCTCTAAAATTGTTCATTCAGATTGCTGCTTAGTGAGATTGATACTTCATAGTTTTCAAAGTTTGATTAGCTATTAAAAATGTAAGGGAACTCCTAGTAGATGGTATCTTTTCAATCTAACTAGATCCTAGCATTAAAGTGACTACTTCAGTATGATATATGATTTGTACTTGGACATAGTTTTAGAAATACCTTTTAAGAAACTTGGAATAAAATATTATGATATAGTTATTGAAGATCATTTTCTTTAACCCATAGGAGGATCCAGATCAGATGAAAAAGTAGACTTGAGCAAGGACAAAAAATTAGCTCAGTTTAACAACTGGTTTACATGGTGTCACAATTGCAGGCACGGTGGGCACGCTGGACATATGCTCAGCTGGTTCAGGTAATGGACACATTCCTTCCTTAACAGGCTTGGAGTTGGAGGAGGTAAAGCAGATGACCTTTTAAATACTTCAGGTTTATATAGCGAAAGGGTGAATTTCTTCTTTGCTGTCACCTGAGTTAACAGAGGTGGTGACATTTCTGTTGTTAGATTAGATATCGTGTGTAATTTTAAACCATAAAATTAAACTTATATTTGGGGAGAGGATATGATTATAATTTTTCACAACCAGCTGAATCCTGTCATATGTAATGCCTGATGTCTTCTAAATCGGCTGGTTACACAGTAAGCAAGCACCTCATGCAGTGGAGACTCTCAAGACCACGTTTAACCATCAGGCTGAGCGGGGCTGGTGGCCCTGCACTCCTTGCTGTAGCTTTTACTCCCAGTTTGTCACACTGACTCGAATTTAAACCGAGCACATCCCTTCACCCCCATGACTGTAAATGAGGTGTATTGTTACATATTTATAAAGTAAAGCTATTAATTTTTCAGTAACTTTCTCCCCATGCTCAGCTTGGCAGTCATTTCCGATTTAATGCTTTTAATGTCCTTTGTCTTTGGGTGTTACTTGCTATATTTTTTCCAAACACCATTTTGAAAAATTGCATTATAGATATAGAAACGTACGTATGTATGTACATATGTGTATATAAGTGTAATTTAGATTTTTAACTGTTGCTCGACCTGTGTTTTTAGGGACCACGCAGAGTGTCCCGTGTCTGCATGCACGTGTAAATGTATGCAGTTGGATACGACAGGGAATCTGGTACCTGCAGAGACGGTCCAGCCGTAAACGTCATCACCTAAACAGAAGCCTTCAAGTGTGGAGCTTTCTGACAGATGTCCTGCATCGCTCAAAAACATACCTCACAACGAGCCACTCATGACTCTCCTGTAGTGGGAAAATAAATCATTCTATCACCTCAGCAGTTGGATGTTGAGTGATTTCGATGCGCTTCAGAGACAAGTGCTGCTGAAATGGGTGTCAGAGCATGGGATGGATGCTGTTGACTGGGTTGAAAAAGTTTATTTTGGAAGAACTTTCTAGGGTTTTGTTAAAATTATAAACACCGTGCAAGCAGAGTTTTGGAATAGCCATGAACACACCTCGAACCTGTATCTTCCAAACTCAAAGTGGATATCTATCAGTAAAATCAGTGCACTTTGAAAATAGAATAAAATGACCAATTGAGTGACTCAGATGACAGTTAAACCTCATCCTTGCTTAGATTCCCTTGAGATAAAATTAAAACTATGGATTTTTACTTTTAGAATCGGAGAGCTTCTACCCCACACGGGAGAATAAATTTCGTCGAGGTGTGGTTGACATATGTGTATGTTTTAAGGAGTCTTTTTCCTCATACACTTTCATTTTAAGGTAAAAAAATCTTTTGGCACAGACCATTATCTTCCTAGAAAAGCCAAGATTAAGAAGGCATCTTACAAACTCTCTCTTCTGAAGAGAAAAATAAGCATCATTTCAGGGTAACGTGCTATAAAAAATTTTCAGTTTCACTCTTTCGCTTTTCAGTGTCCTGATTTGTCTTGAAAGATTTCTTTCCCTATGAATTCATCATCTTATGCTTATCATCCGGGAGCATTTTAGTAAACACAGAGTCTGTGCAAGATTTTAGATGACCAGCCGTTCAACAGTCTATGCCAGTGTGGCTTACTATCACATTGCCTCCTGTTGAGGAGTACCCTGGGTTTTTCCAATGACAAACTGGGAGATGTTGGAAAATGGGTCACTTTGGAGACAATTTAACTTTATATGTAAGTTTCTAAAGGTAAGCATATTTGGGCCAATTCAGGGCTTTTATTTTAAAACTGTATTGTATTTTTTCCTTTTTACAGCTGTAGATAGTTGGAAGAGAAATGTCAAGGATTTATAGCATGCTTCTCTGTCATCTGAATGTTCAGAGGACTGAACTGATTTCCAAAGTTGTGTCATAGATTTTTTTTTAAAGTACCGTAAAGCTTAATTATTTTTTGGATTTTGGTGAAATATCTTGAATTTCAAGAGCTTTCATTGTTAACATTTTTACCTGATGAAACTAAGCTCTAAGGAATTGATAGTTTGAGGTGTTACCTAAATATTGAACAAAAGTGGATTACAACACTCTTTTACTTTGAGATATGGTACAAAAAATGCTTTTCTAGGAATATATTGCATATTTGCTCTAAATGTCTCAACTAGATGATGACAAGAATTGGGAATAGTTGTATATTTAATTTTTTTTTTTTTACTAAGATTGCCATGAAGGGGACATTTTCCAGTTGTCTTTTAAGTAAATCTTTCAGATTTCATTTTACTAAACTAGAACCTTTACCTTTAAAATTGCTTCACTTGAAATGTCCTTTCAAATTTATTGTGCCCTAAATATGAAAAGTCAGCTTTAAGTAGTAATGTCAAACTGCCTTACACATTTTCAACTTGTCCTAACTCAAGTAAGGTAAAATTATTGAATGTATATTTAGAATAGGGTTATATCTAAGATATTTATAATTTTTGGAAATACAGTATAATAAGACAGAGTCTAGTGTATAAATAATCTGCTTGTTTGTAATCATAAGGGTGACATTTTTAAGATGAATTGTTTTTACTTATGTGTCAGGTTCCTAATGTTTTCTGTGAAGCCCAAATATTCATATAAGATGTCAACTGTTATGCTTGTTTTGCATTTCAGTGTATGTGAACCATGAAAATAGATTAAAATTATTTTTCTGTTTTTATTACTAGGTCACTGATATTTGGGTTTATAAACTCAACAAGATATTTTACCTAAACATGTTCAATGGAAGTGTTCAATAAAAATGTTTTTATTATTTTTTAAAAATCCAATAAATGTGGGTTGAAGTCATTTTGTCTAATCTAGAAATTATCTATGACTCCTCCAAAATAAATCAATAAATAATAGTATTACTTAATTTGATGACAAATTTGGTACTTAATCTTAGAAGTAATTTTTTCTAGGATCTGTTTTTTCAGTTTAATATGTTTTCCAGTGTGGTTATTTGTTAAAAATCATCTATTAAAAAAGTAGCTTTGCATTGTCAGTGCTACACATGGTAAATACTATAGTTAGAGAGAATATAGTTGTACATTTAATTGCATGGCTCAATTTAATTTCAGTCACTCATTTGACTACAAATATTTAAAGTATGGGCTTTGAAATTTAAATGATAATCCTACTCTTACTGTTGTGGCCAAGTGACCTGACTATTTTGATATTCAACTTCCACATATGTTAAAGGCAAGGTACAGACACACCTACTCTGTAGGGTGATGGGACTGATAGGTGATGGAATAAACAGGAAGTGCTCCAGCAAAGGTGATTAACAGTCATCGTTAGCTTAGTCTTCATTGGCTTCTTGTGTGTCACTTCTTTTATACTGAATATAGTATCACTTAAGTGAAGGTTCTGCATTTCCCAAGAGCTTGTTTTCCCAAATCTGGATAAATTATGGCTTTTTTTTTTGAGATAGGAATTAGCTACTTTTGTTTATCCTATGTTTAGAATATTACTTTTTACTGTATGAAATCTTTGAACAAGTAAGTACCTAGAAGTTTAATGTAAGTGTGAACCCAGGAAAGAAAATTAAAATTTGGTAAATCTAGACAGTTGGCCAGTAACTCTTTAAAACTTGAGGTTTTCATTTGTATATTCAATTCTTAAATCCTGATCTTCATGGGAGAAAGCATCCACTATTATCTCTGTAGTCTTTCCTCTTCTGTCATTCCACTACACCTGGTGTTCATCTGAGTTAACATGTTGGGGTGGTCGTGGTAACAAAAAAGGAAGTTTACGATGGGATTTGTTTCTCTTGGGATAGCCGTAGCCAAAGCAAGTGGGCACTAGTTGGTTGTGCACGTCTAATGCCTGCTCAGAGAGCTGGGAGAGACACGCCACAGTTTAGTTCAGCGTCCTCACACTCACTCTGAGTACTTGAGACCCACGTGGCCATGGCAGAGGTGGGGCCGGCTGGACAGCTGCCCGTCCGTCTAGTACTCTTAAGAAGTCCTTCCACTGCGTCATCTGCTTACTTTCCTTCCTACCCCGAATTATGAAAAGCAGCACTTTACAAAAATATTATTTTTATAAAATACAAATCATTTCAGAGTAAAGAGACAGAAAGCTTTCCAAATGTTTATTAAAGCTAACATAACCTACATGTCAAATTACCATAGATAACCAAAACAACTGGTTTCACGGATATACATGATAAATTCGTGAGTAAAGTGAACGTCAAGTCAAAGTATATTAATGAGAATCATAGTTACCGTTGGTGCTTATGTGTCAGGTACCAGGCACATTCTCTTATCTCGTCCTCACAGTAGCCCTGTGAGCAGGTGTGCTGTCTGTACCTGTGTCTGTTCTGTACCTGAGGCAGTTAAGGTGTGGGGACATCAAGTCGGCGGTCCTAGGCTACACAGCCAGTAAAGCGCAGAGCCAAGATTTGGACTCCAGTAGTCTCATGGGTTCCCAACTTGTATTTTTAGTTACTATTTTGTACTTGTGTATAATACTCTGTGGGCTGTGTATGGGATAATCCAACACGACAAAGAGTTTATTTAGTATTGATATGTCAAAAGGGGAAAACCATGTCAGTAGCTCTTTGGATGTAAAAGACACTCGATAAAATTTTTAAAATTGACTCAATTTGTTTTTGAGATTTAGTTTTTATCATGCAAGGGAAATGTTTTTGCTTCATTTTTTTCCCTTCATATTTTACTGTCTAGAACAGCTGGCATCATAACTAATGGACACATCCTAGAACCTTTCCCACTATAGACATGAGTGAAACAAGGGTCCTTTACCTTTAATTCTCCATATGGCAGTGCAAAAGAGTAAAGTGAAATGAGGCACACCTTGCTGCTTTTTCAAGTCCTTAAAGCTCTTGGTTTGTATGGCAAAAGTACCATAAACATAGAAAAGGCAAGCAAACTGATAAACAATATGCATAACATTTAATACCCTGAATTCACAAAGCGCATTCTTAAAAACACAAAGAAAAGACAGCCAATAGTTAATGCTGATCAAGGACTTGTACAGGCAAAATAAATGAAAATGGCCAATAAATATAAATAAATGTTAAATCAGTAACAAAGTAATGATTAAAGCAATAGGACACTTCATTTGCTTGTTTGGGGCAAAAAAAGAAAAAGTTGAAAAAAAACCTCGTGGATGTGGACAACTGTGGTGATTGCCAGAGGGGCAGGTGAGGTGGGGTGTGGAGAAGGGTCCAGTGGGGACAAATGGTGGTGGACGGAGACTTGACGTAGGGTGAGGAATACACAGTGTACAGACGATGTTTTACGGAATTGCGTGCCTGAAATTTGTATAATTCAGTTAACCAGTGTCACCCCAATAAATTCAATAAAAAGAAACCAAATATTTGTATTCCTGGCAATAAGATACTGTTTCCTGATAGCTAGTAATAGCACCTTCCTTTCCTTTCACATTTTTGGGGATCATTCTTGCTCACCTTATGCCCTTACCCTAGAAACCCTTTCTCCATTTCAAGAAAGGAATCAAAATGTGGGAAAGCAGCAGCCACAGGAGTTCATGACAGTGTAATAGCACAATAAACTTCCAGGCCCAGTAGCCTTCTCATCAGCACTTCTTTAGGTAAATCGAGACACTTCACCAAGAACGGGCTGCTGTCTAAGCTGATTAAATTAAATGAGCTTGTAGTGCACCCCCCAAAAAACTTACCATCATGTTAATTTCACCAAACAACTGAGAAAAAAAGGAATAATATGCATTTCATGGATGTAGGAAAGGAACATTGTTGGATAATGACTTGTCAGAGTTTAGTATCAGTACAGGTGTTCTGCATTATCAGTACAGGAGGACCAGCGAGCTATGTGTAAAAAGCTGAAGGATCTTACCCTTGGAGCTAGTACACTAAGGATATTTTTGGAGGGATTGATTGGATAAGTCCGCACACAAAGATGTAGGTTTCTATGAAGTGGTTGATCACAGTATTTATTTTTTAAAAAACCTGGGAATTTTAATGTTTAGTAATAAGAATAAAATTGTTGAATACATACAATGGAATACTATTTAAATAGTATGCTGGTATTTTTATTGACAAAGGATTTGTGATAACCTTCCTCTGAGGGGAAGGCAGATTGTGTATGTGTATAGTAGATAAATACAGTTGCATGGATGGATCACTGTTGAAGAATGTTTACAAAAATGTTAACAGTGGTCATCAACTGGGATTTTAAGTGACAATTGTCTTATCTATCCCTTCCAGATTTTCTACATTGCAAAAAGCATTGTTTCAAATGAAGTTAAAGAAAACTAAGCACTACTAGAGCCATTGTATGGAAAAATCTGAACTTTTTGGTCAACGCAATCAATACATAGGAATAACAAAAAGATATGGTCCTCTCTTAATATCTCTTTCCATATTTGGAAATAGTGCATTTTCTTCTCCATTAAGCATGTTAGGTAAAAGCATGTGTACCTAACATGCTTAAAAGAATGCTGGTTTCCCTGAGGTCAGTGTTATATAATTAATGACTATTTCAATTTTCTCTCTTCTAGATCTTCGTCATGAGATTTTCTGACTCTGTTTTGGCTCTGGGCCTGTGGCAGGAAACCAGTTCTCTATGTTTAGGATTTCATTGATTATCCAATCCAATCTAAAGTGTATTTATTCCAATGATTTAACAAGTTACTTATGTTTAAGCTGTGAATTCTGAACATACATGCAGGACCATGTTTCTAGCAAACTACCATTTGCATGCCTAGATTCTGTTAAAAGTTCTGATTTCAAAAGGTTATGGCATCGTAGCTGCCTTGGAGGAGACATGGGTCTAATGGAAGAGGTAGACATAAGCATAGTTTTTAGCAGACTCAAGACCGTGCAGATTAATATCTATAATTACTGAAAGAATATCATTTTAGCATCTTGTTTCTGCAAGCCAAAAAGAAGTTTTTTATTTAATTGTCTAATTTTGGGCTTCCAAAAATTATTTTTGAACTAGAAATAATTTGAGAAAGTTGATGTCCATACACTTTTCAGAAATGCAATTTTCTTGCTGACCTATTAATAGTACAGTGTTCGGAAATGTTCTGTTAAAAAGGTAACTTCAGGGTTCAAGGATATTTTATGTAATGTCAGAAATATCAATAATAGTAATTCAGTGATATAATCTTTCATCATTCAATTTATGAAAAGCATGTTGCTTTAACATAATTTCATAACTGGAAATCCAGATATAGGAATCTAATTAGTTGGGTTTTTAAACAATAACATCATAAAGACACGGTAGTCTAGAAGAGTATTTGAGGGGACTGATGTTTTATAAACTTGAAACAGCACTTTTGTAAGAATTCATGCAAATTGTGGGGTCTTATCCATCTTTTTATTTAGATAATATTAGCTCCACTTGTACATAGACACATACGTTGGGGGGGCAGGTGTAGGCAAGAAAGCCTGGTGTTCGAAATAGCAAATGTCAAAATTCACGCTAATACAGATTTCTGTCACATTGCAGCCACATATTTGCTGATGACAGTTTAAGAAGTTGCCACTCTTAAATGTGGTACAATGAAGTATCTTTTTTAAAAGCAAGTAATTTGATAACTGATTATTTCTATTATAAAAATGTGAATGGTACAAAGCTCTTGTGCTACATACGTCATGTCAGAGCACAGCAAGAGATAAGGGGACAGTCACCTACAAAGGAGTTCCCATCAGACTGTCAGCTGGTTTCTCAAAAGAGACCCTGCAGGCAAGAAGGGGCTGGAAAGAAGTATTCCAAGTCATGAAAGGCAAGGACCTACATCCAAGATTCCTCTATCCAGCGAAGCTTTCATTTAGAATGGAAGGGCAGATAAAGTGCTCCTCAGATAAGGTCAAGTTCAAGGAGTTCATCATCACCAAGCCCTTATTATATGAATTGTTGAAGGGACTTATCTAAGAAAAAGAAGATACAAAACAGGAACAGAGAAAGGACAGCAAACTCACAGTTATTAACATACACACCAAAAACAAAAGCAGACTAAGCGGACACCTAAATCAGGAGCGGAGCCACAGAAATGGAGACCATTTCACCATTTCTCTAACTTTCATTAGAGAAAGTTAGCAACTGGGGAGTGGGAGGAGAAGGGGGGAGAGAAGGTACAGAGAATAAGTAGCATAGACGGTGGGGAGAAAATAGACAGGGAGAGGGCAAGAGTAGTGTGGGAAATG
>PVKM010032593.1:0-16342 GCA_004027735.1 Carollia perspicillata
TCCACTGCAGAATGCAAAACTGCCAGATCCTCCTCCAGCTGCTCTGGAGTCTTTAACTTAAGTGGCGACGCAATTTTTCAAGTTATTGTCTACCAATTACCAGCACCTGAACTTCAAAGAACATTGGTTCAGCTGTACATCAAGTGAGGGAACAGGAAGCCCAGGGAAGCTAAAAGCTCAAAACAGCACAACCAGCAAAAGCAAATTCTGGAGTGAAGCCATTTCTGAATTTCCAACCAGCACACGTGTGAACACTTTCCACCGCACCTGTGAACTCCTTCAGAAAAGGGTTTCGAATTCAGAAGCAACATAAAGGGGTAGCAAAGAGTAACTGGCCTTGCTCACGGCCTGCCAAGTACTGGAATGTCAGAGTTCTGTGTTCTTTCTTCACTCATTACCAAAATGTAAGCATGGCCAGTGCTGAACTATTCTGTAGCTGTTTTTTAGTTACTTAGTACTGGTTACTTCTCAAGTCACTTAACCTGTTTTGGTTTTCCCTTCGGGGCTAATTGTACTACCACAATAAATGTACTACCACAATCGCATTAGAGTGTTACAAAGATTAAATGAGATGACGTTTTTATTCAAAATTTGAAAATATAACCCAAAAACTGATAGTGTGGCTTTTAAAAAGTGGTTTCATTCTAGAAGATTTTGTAATAAACTCACTTGATGTTCATTTGACACCCTCGGGAAATGGGACAATTTAGTAGGGTGCAGAGGTTTTACAACCCAATAAAGCCAGAGACTGACTGGTAAAAACCTGACAAGGTGTAATAAGAAGGAGCAGATATCAAATACAAAAAAAAACAATAATCTTAAAGGTAAAAACCAAGAAACATGAGCCAGTATTGTATCAATTAATTTTTATTCCGTCATTCCATTCTCCAGGATTATGTAAATTCCAGTGCCTCATACCCTTGTATAATTAGTTCTATCATTCTACTGGCTATCTTTTCAATGAGTGAGACTTAATGGACAAATGGACATAAATATGGCCTACATATTTATAGAGTAGATTGTAAATTATATAAAATTTTGATCCACATAAACCAAGCCACCACCTTTGAGACAATCAGCTCAGAATAGTCAGAATTTGCTCAAAGGCTGCCAGCTTCCCTATTTTAAACATACACACTCCAACACACACATAAATATAAACACTCATACCAGGACTAACCAGAGAAAACCAAATATGCTTCCCAAACCAATCACACAGATACTTCACTTCCAGTTATTTCACCTCCAACTTCCCCGGCCAACAACCTTCAACCACAACATACCAGGAGAATGACCCACTTTTTCCTTACTATATAGACATATTTTATCTTGTGCTTCTTCACACTTCGCAATTGTTTTTTACATATTGAAGTCAAGACCCACAACCAGCAAAAAAAAATTACGACTCATTTTATTGCTATACTCACTTATTCTGGTGGTCTGGAACAGAACCACATTGTCTCCAAGGTGGGCCTATAAAGCTTCCCCTCTTCTCTGACTGCCTTTGAGTCTCTCCCAAACACAAGTGATGGTGGCTGACTCCCTTGCTGGAGAGCAAGTTCTCATTTGAGTGGTCTTGCTTTATTTCCACTTGTGTTAAATTACCCACGTGCTCATTATCTACTCCTGTGAGAATTGAGCTTAACCACTGGAGAATCATGCTTTTACAGAACTAGGTCTACCTCATGGAAAGCACTCAATGAACTGTTAAAAAATCAACTGAGGCACATTAAAATTTTGAAGTTTATTGCACAAACATATATTGAAATCAGGCAGCCCCAAACTAAACACTCCACTGCCAGGAGCTCAGGGGAAGGTTTTTTATAGCTAAGACTCAGAAGCATATCAAAGAAAGTATTTGATTGGCTATAGCTTAAGCGATTGCCTTATTTGGAAAAGCCCAGTTGGTAGTTTGTGAGTAGTAGTTTTTTCTTTCAATCCTTACCCAAGGATGTGTTTTCCTTGCTTTTTTAGAGGGAGAGGAAGCAAGAGTGACACATCAATGTGAGAAAGAAACACCAATCAGTTGCTTCTTATATGCACCCTGACCGACCGGGGATTGAACCCAAAACCTAGGCATGTGCCCTGACCAGAGATGGAACCTGCAACCTTTTGGTGTTTGGGACAACACTCCAAGCAACTGAACCACCTGACCAAGGCTGTGATTAGTTCTTAAGTTTCATTTTCTCCAGTTCAAGTGTGTTGATTCTGGCTTAGGTTTCAATTTGCTTATATAAGGTACCCAGGCATTAGAGCCACTGCAGTCTAATGGCCGCCTTGTTTAACTATTTTAACCGAAAGTTCACAATTACTCCTTTATTTCAATGTCTTGTCTCATCTCAGCCAGTTGGAAGAGATAATTAATTGGACAGTTAAACCTTCTAATGCCAATATTAGAATATGTTATTTATAATTCCAAATCCCAAATATTAGCTGTTATTATCATTGCCCAACTTGAAACCCTCCTCTGCAGAGCCCAGCAAACTGTTGAAATATATGAATGATGGATGTTATCAACCAGTGACATCACCTCTGCTTATATGCCCTGTTGCCTGTGACGAGGTCATAACGCTGACGGCAATGACTGAATTCATTCAAAACACTTTTGGGTGATGTCCTGCCATTTGAAGATAATTCTCAAGTGAAGACAAAAGCGGGCTCCCTCTCTGGCCTGTAATTAAGCCATTTTTGTGTCAGAAGTGCCTACATGTGGACACACCACAAATGAACTAAAAAAGCGTTCCATTTTTCTGCTGGTAACGCTGACTCTGCCATGACCGACTTAACCATTTAACAGCAGCCCAAATTAGCTTGGTTTCAAAGACGTCAATGTCTGGGGTTAAACACATTTTTATTCTGCCTTCTTTTCCTTGCTACACAATATGGATTGCCTCTGAGGCAGCCTCTAACCAGCGATTAGAGAAGGCATAGGAAAAATATCCCACGCTGAGGTGTGGGACATGACTTTTTATGGGGACATGGCTATTTGTATAATATACACCAAGTCTCAACCACTGGTGCTTAAATAAACCTTTGTTATATTTAAAGCCACCTTTGTATCGACATCCTTGTATTTCAGGTCAGAAGGGTGTGGCTAGTACCAAATTGTATGAAGAATGATTTAAGCTACTAATGCAATAGCAATTACGGTGTGTCTTATCTCATGACTGCTTGTAATACACTGCATACTCACACTTTTTCGTAGGAAATGTGGTGGCCTCATTAGGGAAATATAACTTGTATATTTTATAAAACCTTCTTCTGTCCTGACCAATCCAAAATCTCCCACTCAAAAAAGCACAACTCAATATAACCAGAGAACTAATTCCAAAATAACGAATATTTTTTACTATTTTATTTAATTGTGGCAAAAGATATATAACAAATAACATAAAATTTACCATTTCAACCATTTTAAAATGTACAGCTTGGTGGCATCAATTACATTCACATTGTGCAACCATCATCATTACTTCCAAAACTTTTCATCACCCCAAATAGAAATTCTGTACCCATTAGGCCATAACTCCTCCCCACCACCTCTGGTAAGTCCTAATCTACTTTCTATCTCTATGAATTTGCCCCAGTTCCAGATATGTTATATAAGTGAAATAATACAATACAAGGTCTGTCCAGAAAAAGTCGTCATTGTTAATATGAGAACAGTTTGTGCAACATCGATGTAACCTGGCAGCCAAGAGTGGACTGGAATGCACATGCGGGAACAATGATGACTTCGATGTACTAGTCCACGGGGGCAGTAGATGCCACTGAGCATGTGCACTGTGTGGCCGTCACGTTCAAAATGTCTGAGCGAGTAGAGCAATGTACCTGCATCAGATTTTGCATTAAGCTTGAACATTCCTCGGTGGAAACTATTTGGATGTCAGAAGGCTTTCAGGGACGGTGCAATGAGTGTAGTGCAAATTAAAAAGTGTGGTAAAATGCTTCAAAAGTGGTGGAGAATCTGTTGAAAGTGATCCACGTTTTCTGGAAGGCCCGCGACAAGCAGAACCCCTGAGAATGTTGAAGGCGTATTGGCTGCAATCAACAAAGACTGGCGAGTGACAGTGTGAGAATTGGAAGCTGATCTGGGGATTCCAAAAACTGCTGGCTGTTCCCAAAACTAAAATCACCTTTGAAAGGGCAGCTATTTCAGACTGTCGATGAGGTTCAGGAAAATATGACAGGGCAGCTGATGACAATTCCAACACAGGATTTTGCGGAGTGTTTTGAACAGTGGAAGAGATGCTGGGAGAACTGTGTGAGGTTCCAAGATCCTCCTTTGAAGGGGACTGAGGCATCATTGTCCTGCGTACAATGTTTCTTGTATTTTGCATCTTCTTCAGTAAATGTCTCTACTTGTCATAGTTCATGGTTGGATGCTTTCTGGACAGGCCTTGAATTTGTTGTTTTGTGTCTAGCTTATCTCACTTGACGTAACGTTTTCAAGGTTCATCCATGTTGTAACATGTGTCAGAACTTCATTCTTCTCTATGTAGTGGCTTAATTTTATAATTTATTTTTTTTACATTACCTGATTGTTTAGAAGTGGAAAATTGAAGTAAAGTAAATAATACTTCATTCCGCCATTGAATTCTGCCTTTCAGCTCCCCTCACCTGGAAATCTCTCTCAACTGACTTAGATGCCTAAATTCTCAAAATAGCCGACAAAGCAAACTAGTCCACATCCACACATGTCAAGAGCTAAACTAAGTGCTTTGTTCATCATCTGTCCTGGATTTCTCTAGCATGAAGGCCTCTCCTTCCTTGGGGACTTTCCTCCTACCTTCTGACGCAGACTGTCCATACTGAAAATAGCTTCCTAGGACCCTACTTCCCTCTCTAGCATTCATCCCAAAAGGTAGCAAAACCTTTTTTCCTTCTATCCATCTTAAGCTCTCAGGCTGGGATCCTGTAATGAGACTAACTAAAGACAGACTAAAAAGAGAAAAACAAACAAGTTATTAGCATATGCACTACACATACACATAGGTGTACCTCTAACACATGACTCAAAGGAGTGGTTAGAACTTGGGCTTACATGGAACAAAAGAACAATAACTTTTTTTTTGTTTAGTTGTTGTTCAAGTACAGTTTTCTGTCATTTACTCCCATCCCATTCCACCCCCCCAGTGCTCCCCACCTCCCTCCCATTTCCACCCCCCTTAGTTTTTGTCCATGTGTCCTTTATATTTTGTTCCTGTAAGAACAATAACTTTTTAAAGAAGTGACAAGATCTTGAGTAAAAAGGACTTTGAGTTTCTAGGATGGTAAACTGTGCAAAAGCAAGTATGTTGGGGAAACTAAGGGAAGATAAGGGATAGTTACTGAAGTTTGTTATGCAGCCTCCTCCGGGGCCATCTCTGGGACTGTAAGGGCCTAAAGTTGTTTTCAGTGATTAATTTTTGTCCTCCTTGGTAGAGAGAGTAAGGGGGGCACCTTTACAAATGTCTGTCCTACTTCCAGGCCAACAGGGGGAAAGCAGAAAGTGTCCCTTCTGCCTACTTCTTTTCGGTTGCCTTCAGCTCGAGGTGACCTTTATGCCAAAGGGGCATACTTTATGGCAGTCCAGTCTGCTAACCTGCCATCCTTTCTCAAACTTCCTCCGAAAAAGCAAACATGTGCTATTGCCTCCTCTTAGTAACTTTGAATCTGCAAGGGTTAATATACTGGCCTTTGAGCAACGCAGAACTGGCCTGAATTTCTGTTCTATCACTGACTAGCCCTATGACCTTGAACCCGAGTTTCCTAATCTGTATTGGAAAGGATTGTCTCAGTTTGGGTTGCTATGACAAATTACAGTAAGTCCTTACTTAATGCCATCAACAGGTTCTGCAACGTTAAGTAAAATATTGTATAATGAAACCAATTTTACCACAGGCTGATTGATATAAATAAAAGTTAAGGACCTATGGTATCCCATCAGTGTTACAATGAAATAATGTTGAATGCAATGATGTTATTTGAGGACCAAAATCACGACTCAGAAATGGGCCAGGGAGGTGAGCACGGCTGCCACCGAGTTCTAGTCACCAGAGCTAGAAACTGACATGGAAGGCACTGGTCCTATGGCCAGGCTGCCAACTCCTGATGTCGTTGCCATAGCTGCGAGAATGGATTCTTTCATTCCTGTTTCTCTGCATCACTGGTTTCTGGGTAGTCAGGGGAGTGTCCATCTGCTTGGCCAAGCCTGGCATGTGTCTTGTCCCTAGCTACAAGGGACGCTGAAAAAGCATACATCCGATATTTTTGGATTCTACATGGGAAGACGAGCTTTGTCTCTTCCCAGGGCTCATAAGGTTGAAAGTCCCCAAACTCAGAGTCTGAGTGCTGAACAGCCAAAAAGACAAATGTCTGCTACTACCACTCACAGAGAACTTAAAAGGGGAATTGTGGCCATAAAAATTTATATAAAAACTAGACATAACCCCAGTGCTACCATCCAATCCAGCAACACTTTTGACCTTTTAACACTGTCCCCTAACACACTAAATAGCACTTAAAACATCATAAAAATCATTCTTACCTTTAAGAGGTTGACTGGTCTTTACTGAAGAATCAACATGCTAAGGTATCATATGAAAGACAATGGCAGTAAAAGAGCATTTCTCAGAGCAGGGCACGATGGAAACCGCCTTCTGTATCCACCTCCGACAGCTCTTCGTCTACGTCCCAGTCAGGTTCACGGAAAGGAAAAGCCTTGAAGACCTGAAAGTCATGCCCACTCATTTTCCAAAAACATAAAGGATTAAAATATGGGCTCTTTTGTACCATAGATATTAGGGTGGAAAACTAAACAGTAACACACCTTTGCTCTCTTGTAGCCAAAGTTGCTGCATGGCATACAGAAATGGTACTGTGAAACTCAACACAGAGAACAGAAATTATTGACATGAAGTGTAAAATGACATACGCAAGGTAAACATATAGTGTTACCTATTATTTGACAAGGTGTTATGGGAACATGTAATATAAAACTATTAAAGAAGTCTTCAAGCAGGTGGTTTTAGTCAAGTCTTGTGAAATGAGTAAGAGATTTCCACGTGTATGTGATTAAAGATGGCCACAAATTTGTGCCCTGACAGGTGTGGCTCAGCCTGCAAAGCAAAAGGTTGATGGTTCGATTCCTGGTCAGGGCACATGCCTGGGTTGTTTGGCCCCTATATGGGATGTGTTTGAGAGCCAGCCAATCAATGTTTCTCTCTCACATCGAAGTTTCTTTTCCACTTTTTCTCCCACCCTTCCTCTCTCTCTAAAAATAAATAAATAAAATCTTAAAAAAAATAAAGATGGCCACAAATTCTTTACCAATCCTCCCACTGAGAAATGAATTCCCATTAACTTCAGCTTGAATCTGGGCTGGCCTTAGTGACTTGCTTAACCAATAACATGTGTCAGAAGTGATGTTCTAGAACCTCTGAGGTTAGGTCATAAGGCTCACAGCACCTGCTTGGGAATGTTGGAACCATCTCTGGGAGCCTTGAACTTCACTATACCACCCAAGCCCATTACCCTGAGACTAAAGTGCTGGAAAAGGCACACACAGGCACTCTGGTCAACAGTCTCAGCTGAGGCCAGCCTTCCAGTCATCCTTGCCTAAGTGTAACATATAAATGACTACGTTTTTGACCTTCTAGACCAGTCCGTCTGCCAGCTGAATATTCCCAAACGGTCTTTGTCAACACCAACAGAAGAGCCACCCTTCCTTGCTTCCTTGAGTTTTGCTTCAATTCTCACCCACAGAATTATGAGATGTAGCATCACAAAGTGGTTGCTGCTTTAAGCCCATAAGTTTTCAGGCAGTTTGCTCTGCATAGCTGGATCATCGGGTAAACAAGTGGGGAAGGACATGCCCAACAAAGCAAACATGCGCGCCTGTGCCCCAGCCACACTGAATGAACTCGTTTCCCATGGACACTTTGCCCGACTCTTTCTCACGTACCTTCCACGTGCCCTAACCTCTTCTCCCAGCATCCTCAACTTCCAAACCCTACAGAACCTTTCTTACTCAAAGGCTTCTTCAGTGTGCACAGCAAAATGGCACTTCCCGCCTCCTCCGAACTTGTATAATTCCACCTCCCTAGTAACAAAGGTGACACTGTCCCATTTTTCTGCAAAAGTAAAAATGTATGCCTTTTGTTCCAATTAATTATGTCTTGTTTCACTCCCAAAAGCGTCCCAGTTTAGTCAACACATCACGGGGTCACCCTGGGCTTAACACACTACTTTCAATTGTAGTTATTTGTGTAGGACTTTAGGTCTTATTCTAGACTATATGGTTACTTGGAGCAAGTACCAAGTATGTCCTGCAGTAACCACTTACTGAGCACCTACAATGTGGCAGAGGTTGCCCTGTGCACTCTGAGTTTGCCCAGAGCCTGATGCAATGGGGTCTGTCGCCAGATCACCTCACAGCTGAACCAATTTGAGGACTGGTGAGAACAGAGTCTGCGACTTGGAAAAGGTGCCTTTCACGTAGGTTTATTATATGGGAAGTGCAAAGGATACCTGAGACGAAAACGAAATTACATGGTTAGAGGAGACGTGACTACTGGGCCCTCCCCTTTTCTTTCCAGAGCCACATCCAAAGTTTGGGGCCTGTGCGTTGTGAGAAACCCACCAGGTCTGCAAAGCCCAGAGCCTCAGCCCACGATTTCTCAGGCTGGTACATACGAGGGGGGAGTGGTTGTGTCAGCCTGTCCATGACCAGGTCTTTAGACCCTATTTTCCCGCTGCGATCATCACATAACCCATTACTAATGGGGTAATTTTGCTGACAGTGGACCTGGTTGAAGTCAGGACGGCAAACCTGGCCACCGCCGGCTAGAAGGGCATTCAGTAAAAGCTTGACAACAGAAGTCAGTGGCACTGCATCACTAATGAAGGCCATGGGAACATTAACTTACCTAGCTGGTGACGGCTAACAGAAACAAAGTGCTGTGATTGCTAGGCTGTTCTTCCAACTCAACCATTAAAGAAACTAAATGATTTTCTTATACCTCGGGTCTCTTTTTTATAAAAGCGCAATCTCTCTTGTCCCCCACGAGGCTCTCGGCCTTCTGAAGGTGGTGGCTCGGTGTTGACAGCTGATCCTCCAATGTGAAATGCTCTCAGAAAATGAACTGCGACCCAGACACGCGTAACGACAAATTTTATAAGAAGAAAAGTATGTGATTTTTATTTTCAAGTTCTGGAAACTGTTTTCAGAAAAAAGTAAAATGACAAGAACACGTACAAAACCCGAAATCTTCCATTGAACTAGAAATAGAAACTCTTAGCAGAGGAAGGGACTTTTGAAGTGTGAGGCCTTTTCCTTCCTGAAGAGCCTCTAAAGTGTCCCTTGCTCAGGCAACCAGCCTCCTCAAATCTTTCCCAAGTTTCGTGTACTTCATCTCATAAAAGCGACAAGTAATTGTTAATCATTTAAGAGAAAGAATAAGGGAGGAAAGGCCTCTTGTGTCGTTTGTGGAGGAAGGTCACACCCTCGAAGCAGCTTTGTAACACGCAGGGCACAGCACTGGCTCCAGAAACAACGACAGAGGTGCTGAGCACTTGCATTATCTGAGGTGCGCAGCCGCTGCTCACCTTCCTCTGTGAAAAGCGAGCGGCAAGCTATATTCCTTCAAGTACGTTCACTTAATTGTAGTTCTTATACTTCCACCCTTGGGATGAGGCTGAAACCGAAACAAAACCACCAGCTAACACGGAGCTGTTAACAAAAAAACTTCAAACTATTAATTATCGTGAGAAGCGATCGATTGAAAATCAATCCTGGGTAATGAAACAGATCCCCAATTACATAAACAAATGCTATTACTTACTGACAATTTCCACCATCGGAAGATCCTGATTACAGTAAAGAAATACACTAAACGGAAACGGTTTAAGGAAATGTGATTATTTGGTTCATTTCAGAAGGTCTGCTGGTCCAACTGCTGGCCACAGGAGTCCCTGAGTTCTCAGCGAAGTGTGACCAGTTCTTCCGAAGAGGTAGGGTGAATGGCGACCGTGTTGTCAAAGTCGGCTTTTGTGGCTCCCATTTTCACCGCAACGGCAAAACCCTGCAGCATTTCGTCACACCCGATTCCTTGCATGTGGATCCCGACCACCTGGGAAACAAAGGAGAAGCACGCCTACCGTTCAGAAACCTCCACAACATGACAACTCTGATGACGCAGCCTACCAGGCTCTCGTGGTCCCGCCCCCGCATCCCTCCGCGGCCCTCCCCCAGGCTCTTGGCCTTGCTGGCTTTCCTTCGGTCCTGAGTACTTGCTGTGCAAGACTCGTCTTCACGCAAACTCTGTCCGGACATCTTTCCTGTCCTCTTTTCAGGGTGAAAGCCCGTTTGCTCTTCAGAGAGCTACACACTCCTCCCCTAGCAAGTCTGATGATCACGTGGTCTCTCACTACTAGTATTTTCCCACCATGGTTCTATCACAACTGCAATGTTTTACTTATTTATTTGGGGACCGGACAGTTGCGGTCCGTCTTTCCCATCAGACTCGAATCTCCAGATGAAGGGGACCCTGTCTGCTTTTGCTCCCCACTCTATCTCTATGGCCACGTGCCACAAAGGCCCTCGGAGCCACCCAGCCCGCACCTTCTGGACGAGTGCACGAAGGACCATGAAGGGGCGTTGGTGTCAACTCCCATTTCCCAGTGGTTTCTCGCTACACTTTAAAGCTATGAGTTAACGTTCATCTTCAGCAAATACTTTTAGGGTAACGAGTCCATTGAAAAACAAAGAGAACATACAATTCAGCCACAAAAATAGTTTGCTTATAAACATATCGAGAATATGCTTAATATTAGTGAATGGTACACTTAAAAATGGTGAGGATGGTAAATTTTACATCATGTGCTTTTTACAATGAAAAAAAGTACCTCTCGATTTACAGCAAAAAAACAAAAAAAAAATTCCAATCATATACTACCTATGCATTAAAAAGCCAGATTTTTAGAAACATATTATGATCTACATTGAATTTATAACACCACAATTTCTGATGATGGCAGGAACTTCCTATCACTCCTCCCTATATCCCAGTCCTTAGTCTTCGTTAGACTGTCAGGTAGTGTTTATCAAACAAATGGATGATAAACGGTATGAAGAAATAACTGATATTTAGAGATAAGTGGGGGTCTGGCTAATTCAACATCCGGAAAGCTTAGGCTATTGACAAACATTCAGGGTCAAGAAACAGCGACCTGTGTTTTGCTGCCAACCCACCTCCTTTCTTCTCTCTGCTCCGATTCTCTACGCCTGCCAATCCTCAGGGAAGCTGACTTCTATAAGACCAGGGACTCCGTCTTGTGGATTTTGCAGTATGGGGCCACTGAATATAGACTATGCTCTTTTTGATATGAGAAGTTGGAAAAATACATCCGAATCTTCAATTAAGCCACTGTCCCTCATGGAAGCATGTTCCCAAGGCATACTGCTAAGTGGCATTTCAATATTTAATTCAATTTGTAGACAAGCCCACTAGGCTGACTTAATACCCAAACAAAACCTACACTTCAAAAATTCTGTTTAAGAAGAAACCTGTTCAGCCCTGGCTGGTGTAGCTCAGTGGACTGAGCGTGGGCTGCAAACCAAGGGGTTGCCGGTTCCGTCCCCAGTCAGGGCACATGCCTGGGTTGAGGGCCAGGTCCCCAGCAGGGGACACATGAGAGGCCAACCACACGTTGATGTTTCTTTCCCTCTCTTTCTCCTTCCCCTCTCTCTAAAAATACATAAATAAAATCTTTAAAAAAAAACCCAACCTGTTCCTATTCATACCCAAATCACAGTAAGAGACCACTTCACATCCACTAGGACGGCCAGAAGAAAGAAGAGTAACAGGTGCTGCCCAGAGTGTGGGGACACCGGAACCCTCACGCACGGCTGGGGGGACGGAAAAGGGCAGCCACGTGGGAAACAGCTTGGTAGTTCCTCAAGAGGTAAACCCCGAATAGATCATTTTACTGACTAAACTTCCTCTGCTTCACCGATCGGTTGTATTAAATGTGTCTGGCATTAAATTCTCACACTTAACACTATTTCTGAACTTCCTATCTACTCTGGCCTACTGGTCGACGACAGTGAGCTGTCTGCGGTTCTCAACCTTTCCGCTAAAGTTGGCGGTGGAACCTTCCCTGTAAACGAAATATTATGAAGAACCTCAATGTGCAGACAGACAGGTCAAAGTGGGACTGCCCCAGCAGAATCAGTGAAGGCTCAACTACTCGGTCTCCTCCCTCCCAGTCCCACCAAATTGCCCCATCCCTGCCAACCTCGAAGTCACTCTTTAGCTTACTGGGGTTTCCCCATACCTTCTCCTCTTTGTTAGCACAAACCATTTTCATCACACAGTTTGTTTTCCTTGTGGTAACTGCATGATACATTGGGGTAAAGGTGGTGGAATAGATCTTCACGTTTTCCTTTCCATATTTATGCATGGCTTCATCTACAATGTACAGGGAAAAAAAGCATCTGTGAAAAAACAGAACAATGCCACTGACCTATCAGAGAGCAAGAAATACAATAGATGACCTAATTCAATTATGAGTCCCTAACAAAGCCACAGTGAGCAACGGTCTACAAAACACATGCCGATGTCATGAAAGATAAGAGACTGAGGAACTTTGTCTCTAAATTAACAGAGACCAAAGAGTTATAAAAACTAAATGCAGTGCATCATCCTGGACTGAATGCTGTACTTGGGAGGAAAAAATGTTAACAACGACCTGATTTGAGATAACTGGCAACATCTGAGTAGAGTCTAAAGTTTAGATAATATTGTCTCCATTTAAATGGTCTCACTGGAAAACTGCACTGTGCTTCTGCGAGGGATGGCCTAGTTCTTAGGAACCGTTCCCGGCTGGTGTGTGAGTGTGAGTGCACACGCACATGCATGCAGAAAGAAAATGATCATGTGAAAATGTTCAGGGTATACAGGAAGCCTCTGTACTATTTATGTAACATTTCTTTAAATTTGAAAGTAGTGCAAATAAGCCAAAAAAAGTCAAAGAGACAGACAGGGTGGTGTGGGGGAAAGGAAGTATACTTTCAAAGGGGTAGTGGTCGGCGAGGAAACTAGAAGGGCAACAAGAGGCTAGCCAAAAAGAAGTGTAACTTGGGGGCTGAGATAGATTTAGGCAGCTGACAACACCCAGTTTTAAGTGGGGGATGGGAGGAAGGAAACCTTGAGTGATCTTCGTTTTTAAATACCTACCTTCTGTGAGTCCCACTGTGCCAATAGGGGGGTGGCTGAAGACCACCGTGGGGATATTGTCATAGTCTAATTTGGAATCTTCTTTGCATTCAAAAAGTCTATGGGCAAGTTTTCGGCCAGCTGCTATGGCAACTGCAAAGATATTTTAAATCAGTGGTTAGCTTAGTGCGCATTTTAACACAGCAGAATTGTTGTAACCATTTAGCCATCTGGCTTAACATGTTCTGACCAATTTTCGTTATACTACCTAGTTCAATATAATGAAGACATATCAATGCCTTAGTTAACAACTCAAAACCAGCAGCCTATTCTATTATGTCAAAAAAAAAAAAAAAGAAAGAAAGAAAAGGCAAAGAAAGAGTGAGCTCTGGCTTGTATGGATCAGTGGACTGAGCGCCGGCCTGCGAACTGAAAAATTGCAGGTTCAATTCCCAGTCAAGGCACATGCCTGGGTTGTGGGCCAGGTCTCTGGTTGGGGGCAACCAATCACACACCGATGTTCCTCTCCTTCTCTATCTCCCCCTTTTCCCCATTCTCCAAAAGTAAATAAATAAAAGTCTTTTAAAAAAAAAGAAAGAAGAAATTTACACATTTACAAGTTCCTAATCAATCTGGCAGTTACCAACTTAATGAGGATATTAGCTTTTTGACTCAATATTTATGGAGCAAACTATATTAGTTTCAAGCATCTTCGATTCTACTCTATAACCATACTTAGTTCACACAAATATTTCAATATTTAAATTATTTTATTTCTTGTATTTTTTTAAAAGTTTATTCTCTGTAGCCTGTTTTCACTTCTGATACTCTTTTAGAATAAATGCCTAAGTTCAGTAAAAGCATCAGTTATTAATTGTATTGATTTAAATTGACAGGTTTTTCTCCCCTCCCCAAATAAGGTATCAGTAGGATATATAAGAAATGTCTTTACTTCAACATACTTTTCAACTGTTATATATTGTTTTCATTTTATATTTTATATCCTCACCCAAGGATGTGCTTATTGATTTTAGAGATGGGGGAAGGGAGGAAGAGAAACACTGATGTTTGAGAGAAACATCAATTGGTTGCATCTCAAATGCACCCTGACCAGGGACCGAACCCGCAACCTAGGCATGTGCCCTCAACAGGAATTGAACCCATCACCTTTAGGTTTATAGGCTGATGCTCCAACCAACTGAGCCACACCGGCCAGGGCTGTTAACATTATGTTTTAAAGTTTTTTAAGCTTTACCTGTTATTTTGCTTTTTGTTAAGACAACTTCCTAAACATGCTAAAAGGCTTTGGGGGTGTAACCGGGGAAGTTTCCATTCTACGGTAAGACCCAGGGCCATTCTGGAATGGCTGGTGAGGTCCCAGAGGGGTGTGGAGCGACAGCACATGGAGTGGTGTTCACGATGGAGAGAAGTGGGACAAGGAACTTGAGACGGCGCCGGTTCGCTCAGGAGGAAGGCTGAAGTATGGGATTCAGAGGACAGGGTAGTCTTGGTTGTATCAAGACTAAACATCACGTAAGAATCCCACGCTAAAGTACTTCTTCCCAAAGCCACTTCCTTCCACTGCCAATCACACGCGACTCTGATTCCAACTTTCGGCGTTCCTCAGAAGGGGACTGTGTCATCTGTGTGAGAATTTGTCTCCACTAAGCATTTTACAGTAAAAATGAGCACTATTCGGAAAATGTCAGGCACCCAACCGACATCTGTTTCAATACATTTTTATCATTTTAGTGATGTGAAGACACCCATCCTTTTAACTTTGCTTAAGCTGATTTGACCGTGAACTGCCAAACCCTTGCATAAAACGCACAGAGCCTCCCTTACCCAAGAAGAGAGGAAACGTTACCTGGAGTGAGAAGAGCCTTTCCACACACATCCCCGACTGCGTAGATGCCTTTTACATTAGTATTCTGGAATTCGTCTACAATGATGTGACCTTTGTCATCCGTTTGGATCCCCTAAAATTGTAAAGGGACACCATGTAAATATTTGGCCTATTACAAAAATGGAAGATCAACTCTCTGGGTCTACCTCACTTTAGGCACCTCTTTGGGCTGAATCTCTCTAAGAACCACATGACTCAACCACAAGATGAAAACAAACCTCGGCAAATTGGCAAGCTTCATAGCTTTTGCTTAATTTAAAAGGGAAATACTTGATCCAATTTTGAGGTCTTTCAACAGGGTTTGACTTGGCAGTGTTCTATACTCAGCTGGCCAGGCAAAACGAGAAGGAATCACCGAACTCCCAGATCTGGTATCCACTATCCCCATGTAGTCCATTTAGGACATGTTTCCACCTTTTTCCACCAAAGCACTCAGTCCTCCTGAAGGAGACTAAGTCACACGTGGAGGGTTACAGCCTGAAACAGCCATCAAACCCAGACGTGTGTGAACCTTACCATTTGAGCCTCAAAATCCAAGCAAATTTTGCACTGTCCTCTAAAACATACTGCTGTTTCCTTAAAACAAAACCTTTCCCCTATACATCGATCTGAATTTTTGCTCTAAGGTGTGTCATGTTTATCTTGTTGCGCCTTTCTAGATCCCACCTGTATGCGCTACCACGTGGGGAGTGGCGAGACAGCAGAAGCAGAAAGCAGGAAGCTTCATGGGTAAGAGCGGGTCACCTTAGAAGCCAGACAGAGCTGCGTTCAAGTCCCAGCTCCGGCATTTACTAGCTACGAGACCTTGCAGAAACCGCCTGTTTATCAATGGACATTTGAACTTCTAGCACAGACGAGGCATTAACCTCGTCAGTGTGAATGCTGGCAAGTGATACGGACGGCCTCCCGGCTCCACAGAGTTACCAGCACGAGTTATTTCCTCACTCCAGGCCCCTGGTTTCCTCATCCTTACACCTCGGAGTTGGTGGAAGACTAAGTTAGGTCAGTAACACGCTGACAAAACCTACAGGTGGGGATCATCCAATCTGCATTACACAATACACCTTAACACTGAATGAGATGAAAAACTTGGCCTCTTTTTTAAAAAAAAATTCAGCAAATATAGGTGGAAACTGGACCTGCTAATGCCTGTATTTGTACAACAGGCAAAATATCTCTTGAAGGGTAAAAAGCTGAGTGACTGGTTTTGTTACTGTGAAAATAGTTTTACTAAATT
>PVKM010032594.1:0-16334 GCA_004027735.1 Carollia perspicillata
CTCAAAAGCAGAAGATGCTTCAAAGAACCCCCCTCACCTCTTCCTATCCCTCACCGCCTCCTCTCCCCACCACCGCACCTACCACAGCAGGCCATCTAGTCGGGGCTCACGGAGTGCGAGTTATAAAGTGCAAACATGTGCAGCAGCGAACAGGAGTGGAGGAGTCAAACGGTAACAGTGTAGCTGCAGAAGAATGTCTTCTAAAATCTAAACTTCTGGCCATTGCAGAGAGAAGTTAAGTACTTTCTCTTGTCCTGCCAGCTCTGGCTCTCTGGCTCCTGAGGGCACTGGGTCGCACAGGCCGAGAAGGGAAGCCGTGGGACAGCCCTTCAGAGCTTGCGGGGAACGTGCCATCAAGGGGAGGCATGGGGCTGGCTGCCTTCCTCTGAAAATCGCTGGCCCCCTGACCGAGAGAGGCTTAAAGCAAAGGACAACTTGCTTGGGACAAGGAGTTGGTGGTCAGCAGTCTCAGAGTTTGTTCGGCAGGTCAGCCCTCAGGGGTGGTGATTCTTTAATTCTTTTGGATTTTTTGGTTGAGGTCACAAGATGATCGTCACACCTCTGAGATTCCAACAGGGTTCTAAGAAGGAGGGAAAGGCTTTCTCTCTCTTTCTTTCTGCCCCCACCCCCATCTGCCACTCTCTCCTCTTTCCCCACCTCTCCCCTTCTCTCCCCGTCTGTCTCTCTGTTCCCCTCCTCTCTCTCTTTCCTCTCTCTGTTTCATCTGTGAGAAAAATCCCTCTCAGAGGCTTCTAAGAGGTTAACCTTATCTCTATTGGACTACAACCAACTTACATGCTCACCATCAAACCAATTGCTAGCTAACGCCTATGGTTCCCTTCGTTTGGGTGTCCAACCTTTTGGCATCTCTGGGCCACACTGGAAGAAGAAGGGTTGTCTTGGGCCTCACTTTAAATGTATAAACACTAATGAAAACTGACAAGCAAAAAAAAAAAGGTTTTAAGTAAATTTATGATTCTGTGTTGGGCTGCATTCATAGCCATCCTGGGCTTCGGGTTGGATGCCCCTGGTGGACCTGCCGCAGGCCTGAGAGATGGCTCCCTTTTCGGGGCCTGTAGCTGCCCGAAAGGTATCGAGGCTCAGTGAGCGGAGCCAGAAGAGAAGAATGACCGTCAGGCAGGCAGCCGTGTCAGGTTTCTAGGGCCGTCACAACAAAGTGCCACAAACCGGGTGGCTTGCGTAATAGAAATTCGTCTTGCAGTTCTGGAGGCTAGAAGCTCAAGGTCAGGGTGTTGACAGGTTGACTCCTTCTGAGGGCTGTGAGGAGCAGTCTGTTCCTTGCCTCTTCCCCAGCTCCTGGTAATTTGCTAGCTGTCTCTGGTGTCCCTGGGCAAGTGGGAGTGTCCCCTGAGACCTGCCTCTGTCTTTGTGTGGTGTTCTGCCTGCGTGTGTGGGTCCAGACTCCCCGCTTTCATAGGCCACCTGTCCTTGTGGGTTAGGGGCCTACCCTTTTCCATTACGGCCTTGTTTTAATGAATTATATCTGCAACGATCCAATTTCCTAATAAGGTCACAGCGTGACACACCAAGGGCTGGGACTTTCTCACATGAATTCAGGGGGACACAGTGTAACCTGTAACCGCGGTCAGCAGTGACCGCCACATGACGTGAAGTGGCTGGGTTGGCCTCGCTATTCTACTTTCTTGTTTGCACTTAGCATTTAATTCAGTCTAACGAGAGCCTGTGTTCCTCCGATGTCACAGAATAAAAAGGAAAGCACTTGAAAAGGGCAAGCACTAGAAACTTCAAAGAATATAAAACATTAAAAATATCATCACTGTCATTATCATCATCATCATCAACCTATCCATTTATGCATTTGCCTACTTCCATGGATACCAGTGGCAGAAAACCGCAGCCACTCCGAGGGCAAACCCGCCAACGCCCTCAGACGGAAATCCGGGAGGCAGCCGCACGGTGGCGCCACTGAGCTCTGTGCTAGTCAGAGTCATTAACTCTCACCATTTATGAAATTTAGTCCAGTGGAGTCATAAAATTGATTTTTAAACGTTTATTCTCATTATTTAAACATCCTGTCCCCCCTCCCCCCGCCCCCGCCAGACATGGCCATGGAGAACACATAGAAAAGTCAGTTTATTCATTGCAGACCTCCTGACTACATTTTGGGACCATATATATGTCAAAATGTATAAATATTTAAGATACCTTTCAGAGCTATGCAGGTAGTTGTGTATTGTAGCATTCTCTTAAAATAACTGAATCTATTCACTCCAATTTTTTATTTCAGTGGAAAGCTCACTTCAAAGAAGACAAGAGTGTGACATTCTCCCCTTACCATCTTCTTTAAAAAGTTGTTCAGAGGTATCGTAAAGCGTCCTGAGATATGATCATTTTGAACTCACTGCAATAACTTTTCAGTCAGCACCGCTGTGGTCTGTTGCTCTCCGAGGGGGCTCCTGGCTTGTGGGGCAGGCGGAGAAAACAGCGCCTGACCTGCCTGGCGTCTGGCCCAGGGAGGGAAGGAAGCCGTGTGGCCGGCCGGGGAGGCTGGTCCGCAGCGCTGTGTGCTGTTGTATGGGACAGGCCCAGTTCAGGCGGTGCGGCACGCACGTCCTGGATCTGAGCCGAGGGCTGGGGCTTCTGCTGCTGCCGTTGGGCTCTGCGGCGCCCCGTGCATGGTCTCTTTCTTACATGATGTGATGCAAATGAGGTCTCTGCCTAGCGAAGCTGCTGTAAGTGACTGACAGCCACTGTTACCCCATCTTTGTCTGGGCCGCCAAGAAAGGGGCTGGACTTTGGCAAAAATATATCTTCTCAAGCTCTTTCCCAGCAAGGGCAAAGCTGCTAAAAATCTTTTCGTGGGATACGCCCAGGGCCCTCTTTGGACCTCAGGGCCTGGGAAATTAGTCCCCAGTTCCCCTCTTCCCAGCTGCCTGCCGTCTGATGCATTCAGGGGTCATTGGTTGCTTTAATTCCTGCGCTCCTCACACACCCCGCCCTCTGCTCTAGCAGCTGCTTGAGCACGGAGAACATCCATTTACTATGAGCTTTTAAAAAATTAAAGTGAAATCCACACAGGCAACCATTTCAAAGTGTACGATCCAGTGGCATTTATACATCCGCAGTGTTGTACAACCATTACCTCTCTCTAGTTCCAGAGCAATTTCATCACCCCGAACAGAAACCTCTACCCCTTAAGCAGTCACTCCGCACTCTCCCCTCTGCCCAACCTCCCCGTCCCTGACAGCCAGTAACCTGGTCTCCGTCTCTATGATTTACCTGTTCTGGATATGCCGTCTAAGTGCATTCATATACCATGTAGTCTTCTGTGTTTGCTTTCTTGCACTGAGCTTAGGTTTCCCAAGGCCCATCCATACTGTGTCATGTGCCAGCACTTCGTTCCTTTTCTGGCCGAGCGAGTCCCATCGTGGGGTGCACTGCGCTCTGTTTCTCTGTTCATCTGTAGATGGCCATTTGGATTGTTTCCCTCTTTTGGCTATTGCTGCAATTAAAAAAAAAGGTTTCTTTGTTTAACTCCTTTTTCAGGCAGAGAACCAACGGCTAACATCCTTAACCGTGGACTCAGAAGCGTCTTTAAGAGGAGGCACGTGCAGTTTCTAGACTCTGGGGTTTGAGCGTCAGCTGCTCCGGACAGTGTCTGCCCATCTCTTCCTTGAAGGACTCTGTGGCGCTATTGGCCACCTGCTGGCGACCAGCAGATGTTGCCACAAGGCTGTGCTTCCTCGTATCAGCAGTGCGCGTCCATCGACTGGGGGAACGAGTCTCCTCTTCCTTTCAATGTGGTTCGGCATCTCTCTCACGGGTGGTCCTGTAAGCTTGTCCCGTGCTTTTGTTCGCTGTCCTTGGATTTTTCCAGGACTCCAGGCACAGGACTAGGGTTCGGAGGCTATGACGTAACCAGCAAAGTACCTAGCTCTTTTTGGCATTTAGGTTTCCCTCACTCGAAAGTGAGGCCCATGGGAATGTTAAACTGCCTCATGGTTTTATAAATACCCAGTGCTAAAAAAATTAGGTGCAAAATGAAAGGGCTAGGTGACTGTGATTTTTAAAAACCTCAGCTGTTGGGATCCCCATGGCTAAGGGCAATAACAAATCGTCCCCCGGCTGGCCTGTGAATGACAAGCTATAATTCTCCTCGGCTCTTTTGCTGACTCCACAAGTCATGGGAGCCTGCCTTAAGTTTAATAATGTCGCCAGGAGCCCTGTTGATGTCATAGCCCACATCTGCCCAGGAGTTCTCCTCTGTCAGTTACGTCGAGTGTGCCCCCACCAGGCTGTCCCAGGATGGCAAGTCCTAATAAGTGTTTTGGCTAACTTTCTACGTCGAGACAGGTTTGGATCACCTGGAGTGACCCTACACATTTATAAAGCCCCGGTCTGCTGACGTGATTAAGTGATAATTCTTTAAACGTGTGGCATGTTTCTCTACCGTGAAGCCCAGACGGGCCCTGCTGACATGTGGGAAAATGGTGCCGGTGCTGGGGCATCTTTGGGGCCGTGCTGGCCCTGGTTCCCCACGCCACCCATGCCCTGCCTAGTCTGTGCGTGTGGCGTTACAAGAGTCAGAAGATCACAGCACAAAAGATTTTAGCTCCCTCATAGAGGAAAGGAAAATGTACCTACCCCTCCTGACCTAAACAGGCCTCATGATTTAGAAACAAAAACCCATAAAGCTTTCCTGTCACTGTGGCCCTTGATCCACCTGTTTGTTCAGGCGTTTCCTGAAGCTGGGGTGACCGGCACGGTGGGTGTGAGGGAAGAGCCTCTTGGGTGGCGTTGGGGACACTGTGATTTAGGACAGTGCTGCCTGCTAGTTCGGAGCTGTGCAGAGGGTTGTGTGCTCACCCAAAGCCTGGTGCAGCCTTATGGGAAAAGGAGCTCAGGGAACTCTTCCCTCTCCCAGGGTGCACTCGGGGCACGAGTAGAGGACAGAGCTCTTTCCTCCACCTGCCCCCCCCCCTCCCCGCGCCGGCCTGTCCCCATCAGCACTATCCCAATTTGCTTCCAAGCAAAACCAAGCAGAAATTCTTCCTTACCATCTCCCCCAGAACCTTCCAGAAATAACATGAGGACCAGCTTCCAGAATTCCAGGGCAGCAAGGTTTACAGGGCCTTCGACCTTGTGACCTGCAGTGGAAGGAATCTTGGGCTTTTGCCCACAGCCTCATGGCAAAAAAGTTAACTAGTATTGAGCACAGAGTGTTGATGGGGGATCCCATCAATAAACAGCAGGAAGTAAGTTTTGTGATGGCTTTTGTGGCATGTTTAAATGGGGGGATCTGTACTAGAAATTATACACCCGCGTGGGGCTCACTCGGGGTCCATGCTGCAAGTATGATCCTGTCCCTGCCCTGCCTCCTCCCTCTGTATGCCTTTCCTTCATGGGTGACAGGTCCAGTTGTCCAACATGCTCACACCCTGATGGTCTATTCTGGATGAAAGCAATCCATGAGCAGTGTTTCTGGAATGCGATCTGAGTCCTTGAGGTCCTTAGGCTTGGAAAGGAAGGAGGCAAGGTTGGCGGGGAGGCTCCCAGCCCCCTGTGTGGCCCTCCCGCACTGCTCCAGGCCCTCCGCCCGGCCGGCTGTTCTGCAGGCTGACTTAATCTGCCCTCCCCACTATCCTGGGAAGTGTTTCACCCCTTGCTGTTCTTTGAAGGATTTGGGGTAGTTAACAAAAGTGCTTACAATTCAAAAGGAAACCAATAAAAACTTGATGGGGAGACGTGGAGTGAAGGCAAAGCACGAAGAAATAATAAGCCACCTAGCAATGCACACCACACTGACAGAGTGCTGGAGCTGGCCATGAATTTGTCTCAGGGTTTCTCAGGAGCCAAGATAGAAGGAAAAACACTATATAGTTAGAGAAGTTAAACAAAGTATGTAGTAAGTGGAGGAGCCAGAACTTGAACCCAGTTTTGTCTGTTGGCAAAACTCATTTATTCATTCATTTACTAACGGGTTGGGACTTCTGCTAAGGTCTTGAATGGTGGCTAAGGCCCAAGCCTGAAACAATAAACTAAGCACCAGATACTGAAGATCTGGGTGAGACACTCCAGGCAGGGTTATTAAGAAGCAGCAGGATCCTGGCAGGTGTGGCTCAGTGGATTGAGTGCTGGCCTGAGAACCAAAGGGTCACTGGTTCCATTCCCAGTCAGGGCACATGCCAGGGTTGTGCGCCAGGTCCCCAGTAGAGGGCATGCAAGAGGTAACCACACATTGATGTTTATCTCCCTCTCTTTCTCCCTCCCTTCCTCTCTCTCTAAAAATACATTAAAAAACCTTAAAAACAAACAACAACAAAAAGCAGCAGCAGGATGAGGCTTGCCACCACTGCTACCTTCCCACTTGCCCCTCCCAGGCTATATGGGAAGAGGGGAGGGAGGCTAGGGGAGGGGTGGTCTTCCTGGTGCTCAGGCCATAGCAAGCGAGAGGCTGGGACCTCACCGTGGGGGAGGGGCGGCTTTCCCTTCCTCTAGCCAGGGGTGTCCAACCTTTCGGCGTCTCTGGACTACACTGGAAGAAGAAATTTTCACGGGCCACACATTAAATGCGCAAACACTCATGAAAACTGATGAGTTAGGTAAATTTATGGTCTTGTGTTGGGCCACATTCGTAGCCATCCTGGGCTGCATGCGGTGGGCGGGGCCTAGGCTACGCCAAGTGCGAAGCCTGGAGACCACTGAGTAGGGAAACGACTGCTGGAGCTTTGCCGAGCTGCCGAACCCACAAGCTCACCCTGTGCTGTCCCCCAAATTCAGCACGAAGAGGCTGTCCTTGGAAAGGCCCACCTGAGTCCCCGAAGGTGAGGAAATGTGGGCATCATGACTGTTGCCCACATCGGCCGAGGGGGGTGCGGTGCTGGAGACAGAGGCCCCTGCGGTTGCAGGTGCCAGTGCGACTTACAGGATTGCAGGGCAGTGTCCCTGGGGAAAGCAGGGAGCAACCCCCACCCCTGTCTTGTTCTTCACAGCCCATGGAGGGTAGGAAAAGTGCCCCTAAAGCTTATCTTATCTGTTCATTCTTAGACAAATTACTTGGACAGATAAAAACCCAAACCAAAAACCTTCTTTAACTTGGGAGACTTTGAGCAAGTTGCTGAAGTCCACTCAGACCTCAGTTTTGTCATCTATGAAATGGGCTCAGGCTTCACTGAGACGAGCATGGGGTGTGTCTCACAGGCCCGGCTGATACAGGACACTCAAAACATGACGTGGAATCTGTTTCCTGTGATCATCCCTTCGTCATTTTCCTTCCTCCCTTTCTCTGAGTCTATTTTGTCCTGAGGAATCCCCAAGGTGCCCTGTTCCTGAGGATCATGGCCCAGTCCCTCCAAGCCTGTTGATTAGAGTCTTCAGGAGAATTGTCAAAAGACAGATGGCTGAGCCCGCTCAGGGCTTCTGACTCAGGAGCCTAGAACGGATCGTAGAAGATGCAGCTGTGAAAGCTTCCCAGGTGACTCTGATTCAGGACCAGATGCGGGTGCTTCTCCCTCAGGCTGCGCCCAACAGCTGATTGCTGTGGACTTCGTATGGCTTGAACAGGGTGTCACCCACCCCTTGTTCAAGTATCACTCCTCTGGTTCTACCGAATTGGTGAAGTTCCCATGAGGTTCTCACCTTTGCTTGAAAGGCACAGTTATTTCGAAAGGTGGGTACAGAGAGCCCCAATTAACTGCTAACGCTTCAGCTCAGACGGGTTTAGCTCCCATCAACCTCACGGGTCCCTGATGGAAGGTGCTGGCATAGATCCCTTTTGATGAGCAAGAGGGTGAGGATGGTTCTAAGTCTGAGGATTCTTCTTGGGAGACCAGAATGCGGCCCTGAGAAGCCAGGGGACAGCCAATGAGAAGTGAGAAAGGGGAATGAGGAGGGGAGGCAGTCACACCTCACTTAAACAATTTTTACATCATTAATACATTTTGAGCCTTTTCTTTTGGTATAATTTCAGACTTGCAAAAGACTTGAAAAAATAATACAAAGATTTCTTAAACCCCTCAGTCGACTCCTTCAAATATTCACTTCTTAGAAACCATAGTGCAATGATCAAACCGGGAAATGAACACTGATGAGATACGATTAATTAATTACAGATTGATTCTGTAGAATGAAATTCAAATTCGGTTGCAAATGAAATCATTCCAGTTTCTCTAGTCATCTCTCTAACGTTCTTGTCCTGGTTCTGGGTCCAGTCCAGGATCCCGAGGTACATATTTCCTTAGCCTCCTTGAACCGGGACAGTTCCTCAGAATGTCCGTCTTTCGTGACGGATGCTTTCGAAGAGTGCCAGCTAGGTATTTGGTAGAATGTCCACCAGTCTGGATTTTTCTGGTGTCTCCTCACGATTAGATTTGGGTTATTCATTTGGGCAAGAAAATCCCCAGAGAGGATGCTGTTCTCCTCTCAGGGTGCCATAGGAGGTGGTAGGAGATGAGAAATTTGCTTTTCAATTCCCCCCCTGCCCCCCACCCCCCCACACACAGCAAACCACCTCAGGAGAAGATGGACCCATTTTCACAACTGACAAGCGATCTTAGCAGTACCAGAGAAGAGGTGAGGCTCTGAGGGACCCTGACCTGCGACCCGGCCCCACCTCACCCTGCGGGCTCAGCATGTCCTTCCCTACGCTCCCTTTGTCAGGCCTGTCTGCCTGCTGTGTGTGGCCTTCTCTTAGGGAGGCGAAGTACTTTGGAAAATATTTGTACAGTCTCTCATGAAAACAGGTCCAAAAAGTAATAAAAATGTGGCTACTGCCTCTACTTAAGCACAGTTTTCTTTGGAAAGAAAATTAGATGTCATAAGAATTGAAATGTGGTTGAAGAAACAAAGAAATTTATACTTCTGTGTCTGTGGTATTTGTCAGTACAAAAAAAGTACACGAAATGCAGTTATTGATACAATACTAGCTCATGAGCTAAGGGGACAGGAAAGAAATAATTCAAAATAGTGTTGGGAGGGAGGGAGCCGAGGGGAACTATGAGTGAAGGATGGGAGGCGGAGCATCTTCCTGCCTGCCGGGCACAGTTAGAGGTCAGGTAGCTTCGGGACGACCTTCACAGGGGCAACAACGTCCAGAATGTGCTTGGGTTACATGGTTATGTCTTTTGCTTTGCTTCGATTTTAACAGAGGAAAGGTGCTGAGGGAATCAAAGATGAACTTCAGTCTGTACTTGTTTGTCCGTTTGGTGCTGTTGACCTTGGTGGAGAAAAAAGGAACCAGAGACTAGGAGGCCTTCATTCTTTGACTTTAATGTCAGTGACCTTCTTTGTGGAGGAAATCGTATTTGCTCGATTTAAAGGGGTAAAACAAAAGAGGAAAGAATAACATACAATAAAGAAAGTAAAAAATTCCGGGATCGAACACTTGCAGCAATTTGGCATCTGTTATGATCTCTTTTTACGCACATAGAGGTGTGTTATCTTTTGAAGATGAGACAGCGCACATGCTGGTTTATATTGCAGTCTTTATATTTTTCCACTTTAAATTCATAAATGCTAATGGGAAGAATCCGCTAACTTCAGAATATGGGATACAGAGTGTGGAAGTCCCTCTTCTGTCCCAGTGGTCATCATTTCAGTAGATCAGGGTACATTCCATCCGAATTTCTTCATGCTGTCTTGGAACTTAATTTTTCCACTTCGTGCATTTTTGACCCAATAACTTTCTGGCTGATGGTGGTCGAGTCGCTTGACTATTTTGTTATTCAGAGTTTCCTTTCTTTGGAATACAGTGGTGAAAAATGACCACTGATCACACACCTGGTAAGAATTTCTCTCATTTTGTTGAATATTTTGGGGCGGAGCATCTGTCTCCCAGAACGACCCCATCCTCCTTCGAAGTTCTCCTGCCCTCCCTCCTGCCGCCTTCCCCAGCCACGCCCCCTCTGTCTCTGCAGCCAATCCGCTCTCCTCAGGCCAAAGGCTCCTTCCTGTTTTCCGAGTCCTTGCGCAGGGTCTCACCTGCTTTTTGCCCTCTTTCTGGTCCGGATCATTCTTCCCCTCCCCGAGTCTTCTGGCAGGATGAGCACACACCGCCTGTGCCCTCTGCTCGTGCCTCGATTCCCTGGTTATGCATCCGCCTGCACTCGTTTCCCAGGCTTGCTCTAACAGAACACCGCCAACGGGGCAGCTTGAAACCGCAGGCACTGACGCTCTGAGAGTTCGGGGGGGCCCGAGGTCTGCGCTCCAGGCCCACGTTCTCCCTGCGCTCTCCAGGGGCGTAGTCCTTCCTTGCTGATCCCGACACGTGGTGGTGGCCGGCAGTGCGTGGCGCTTCCCGCTTTGTAGCTGCATCGTTCCAACCTCTGCTCCGTCTTCTCGCGGCCTTCCCTCTCTGTGTCTCCGCCCACATTTTCCTCTCCTGGGAAGGACGCCGGCCACGGGGTTAGAGTCCACCTTCATCCCCTCCGACTTCACCTGGAATCGACAGATTCCATCTGCAAAAGACTCTATTTCTCAAGAAGGCCACATTCTGAGGTTTCAGGTGGACATGAATTTTGGCAGCGGGCAGGGCACTATTCAGCCCAATATACTGCTCTAGATCCATATCGCCAATTTCCTTTTGGATTTTCTTTGTGGCTGTCCCACCGCTGTCTCCAACTGAACGTATCCAAAAGGGAGGTGGTTGCCTTACCAGTCCTCTAGGCAGGGTGGGGTCAAAGGCCGGCAAGGTCAGTTCATATCTTTATTCGTCTTAATTATGTGGACTGACGCCAGCGTGCTAGCTGAGTCTCCTGTGGTTCTGGCTGTCCTCCGGAGGAGTGTCAGCGTGCTGAGCGGTGGCAGAGGAGCACATCTTCAGGCCCCGTATGTGAGTCTGGGGATGAGGCTTCCGTGCCTGGTTTTAACTAGAAGAACCCTCGGAAGCGGACAGGGGCCTTAGACTTTGCCACAAACTCTGAAACACAAACAAGCAGCAGCAGGCGGCCGCCCCTGCTAGGCCTGGTGTGAGCCCTTCCTCAACGATGTGACCACGGGACTCAGTGACAATCCCAGAGGCCCTGGCAAGAAGTCAGCGGCACATATCGCGAAGACACTCTGAAATGCAAACTTGACTGACAAGGTTTGTTTGACGCGTTGTGCTTTGAGGCTGTGCTCCTGCAGGTGCGAAGCCGTCACAGTCCGCCAGACTTTCAATATTGTAGTCTCGTCCTTTTCAGCTTATGTATTTTTCTGTGTCTTTCACTTTAGATGTCTATATCTATAACTATATCTGTATCTATAGATATGTACACACATATGTACATATATCATGGTGTTCATACATTGGGTAAGGCTTATAATTTATATGTAAGTACACGCATGTACCTGTATTAGGGTGAGTGCTGAGATATTTTTCTTTACATGAGTGGAGAGTGAGGGAACAAAAGTTGGGGGAACAATGGTCTTCAGCATCAGGCTCACATTCCTGAGCACTGCTCGCAAGGCCTTTAGTTTAGTTACAGGCCCCAATTTTTAAATAAGGTTTTGTTTTTAGTGTACTCTTAGGTTTATAGGAACATTGAGTGGAGACTGTGCACAGCCTTTGGCACCCCCTGCACCCGCACCGCAGCGGCACACCTGGCACGGCCCGTGCCCGCGTTGGCACGGCACCGTCACGCCGAGCGCGCAGTGGACCCAAGGGGTCGCTCTCAGCGCCGGGCGCTCCGTGGGTTTGGACAGACTCACAGTGACGTGCCGTCTGCTGTCACAGTTTTGGCAGAGCGAGTTCGCGGCCCCAAAGAGCCTCTGTTCTCTGCTTATTCATCCTTCTTTCCCCACAACCCTTGGCAGCCACTTAGCCTTTTAACATCTCCGTAGTGCTTTTCCAGAGTGTCACGTCGTTGGAGCCACACAGTACAGGGCCTTCAACCTTCACTTTAACCTTGTCTTCCCCGTGTCCCTGCGTGCGAGGGGGACCTGTGCTCCACGGGCCCGTGAACGCGCGTGACATTCTGGCTCCAGCTGTCTTCTCTCGGTCAGAGCTCCATCTCGTGGCCCACTTCCCTCCTTTCTCACCCCTTCCCTTCTCTCCAAGGTGGGGTCAGCCCCATCTCCGCCTCGAGTCTGCCTTCATCTCAGGCACACTGTCATCCCCCCCTGCTCCCACTCCCCTCGAAGGGCAGAGGGTTTGCTTATGCCTGTATCCCCACAAAGGTGGGCAGTGCCTTGAGCTGCACCTCAGGACCCGTATGGCGTCACAATGGCTACAACGCCAGGACAGCTGTGTCAGGACCAGATGTCACCATGGCTGCTCAGGACTGGACATCTTTACGGCCACGGTGGCCACTAGGCAACTGGAATTTTTCAGCCCCATTTTCATTCTGTGGCACCACTATCACACACGTGGTCCATCCGTGACTAAAAGGTGGTTCTGCCGCACGTGACTGCACGCATCTCAGAAATGGCACCTGAAGTGAGCAGCGAGGGACGGAAGTCTGCTGGTTGCTGGCTCTCCTGTTGCTGCTTTAGTGGCGCTGAGGGCTGCCTAGTGACATTTATTGTTCGTACTCGGGCTGCACACAGGAACTAGACGGAAAGGTTATTTTCGACCACATCTTATCGTATGTTCAAGCAAGTATGAGGACATGAATGTGTACCATGTTGCAAAAATAATAAAAAGATAATACCCAATTTTGACTAAGTGGCGAAACAAAGAATACTCTCAGCTCCTGTTGGCAGGAGTTTGAGTTGGCATACTGCTCTGGAAAGCAGTTTGGAAAAATGCATCCAAACTCATAACATGCTCATATCTTTGATGTAACAGTGCTGTTCCTAGCAATGGATTATAAAGATATCATTATAGTTTTGGACAGAGACTTAGTACAAGGATGTTCATTGCAGCATTGGTTATGATAATGATGGAAATTTAGAAATGACCTGCATATCCAATAGTAGAAAATTGGTAAAAAAATTATGATTTTCCCATATGATGGGATATTTAGTTGCCAGTACAAATTGCATTGTAGAAAAAATTTTAAGATACAACATATTGCTAAGTGAATTAAGTAGGCTATAAGTAGTATTTTCAGTTTTATTGTAATTTATTATTGAAAAAGATGCGTGCCACTGACTTTTCAGCTTACTCTAGCCTCAGAAGGCTACGCTTGCCTTTAATATTCACATCCAGTGGCTCCATCCCCCATCCAGCTTGATTATAAAGAGGTTCTTTCTTCTAGAAGTTTCCCCTCCCCTGTCTCTCATCACCGTACCCTGGCCCTTCATTCCTTTGCAGGTCACCTCTGGAGGCCAGCTTTTCAAGGCTGGCTGCTCGTGAAGCTTTGCAGAAACATGCACGGCAATTGGTTCCCTTAGTTCCCCAAACACAGGTTAAGACGGAACTGTGATGATTAATAAAACTTTCCTGACTGCTTGGGCGTAACACGTGGGGGGAAAAAAGAAAAACTTAGAATTGGATACCAGGTATGTTCGCGCCCCCAGAAACCTTAGGCTTGGAGCCGTCTCGCCCGTGCCTTTTCTACTGGTCGTGCCTCTCCTTTCCCTCCAGCACCGTTTTGCAAGGACTGGCTTATCACTCCCCTCTCGAGGGTGTTTTTAAGCTTATCTTTCCTCCCAGGAGCCCTTGCCATCAATCCCACTGCAGAGAGGAAAACTGATTTCCTAAAAGGAAACATAATTTGTAAAAATTAATTCCACCCACACTAAGGATAATAACATTTACATTATTGTGCCGGTGACTTCACTTAATGTCTGAACCGCCCCCCCCCATTTCTGAATGGCATCTTAAGATCGCGTGACCAAAGGGCCACTCAAGAGACCTTTCCTTCCACTCCCCTTACTTTCCAGAACAAAGGACAATTTGACTTAAAAAGAAATACCAGCTATCATTGTGGAATGCAAGAATTTCTTTTAGTCATGAAAGGAGATATTATACTTCTGCCCTATGCCTTTGCTTTACAGAGTGTTTTTAAAAAATTCACTTTTAACTGGAACACTTATTCTATGTATACATGGATGTAGAAAAACCTTTGAAAAAATACATCCTAAAATATAAACAGTAATGAGCTCTAGGTGAAGGATATATTAGTTATCTGTTGCTGTGTAACAAAATACCCTACAACTTAGCAGCTTAAAGCAACAAGCATTTATTATCTCGACATTTTTCTAGGTTAGGAGTCTAGCGCAGGTCCTCTGGGTCAGGGTCTCTCACCAGGCTGCACACAAGGCTGCCAGTCATCCCAATGCTCAGCTGTGGTGGTGGTGGTGGGGGCTGGAGGGGTAGAGAGAGGGAGAGAGAGAAATCATACTGTTTTGATAGACTAATGTGTTGGGGGTGTTAGGGACCCCCAGGGACCCCCAAGACCCAGCCCTACATTGAATAACTCTCCAGCAGGGCTCACAGGACTCAGCACAGTGTCATATTCTACATAGTTGTGGTTATCCAGTCACGATTTATGGTGGTGGGAGGATACCACGTACAGCCAGCAAAGGGAAAATGTGCCTGAGGTCGAGTCTGGAGGAAACCAGGCATAAGCGCCTAAGTGTCCTCTCCCGGCGAGGTCTTGCCAGACATGCTGCATTTCCCTAGCAGCGAGTTGTGACAGCCCGTGTGACACGTTGTCTACAGAGACCCTCGTGAGAGGCTCAGTGCCCAGTGCTTGGTCATGTAGGCACCCTCTGGCCAGTGTATGTCAGTATTCCAGACTCCCAGAAGGAAAACAGGGGTTCAGCATCCACATATGGTTTGCACAAACACTTTGGGTGCAGCAAGTGAGCCCTACTTACTCATCAGGGAATGGTGGAAACCTTTCCCCCTGAACTCCAAGTTCCCGGATGCTAGCCAGGGCCTTGCAAGCAGGCCTTTCAAAGGACCACAGTCTCAGCCTTGCTACGTTAACTGTCTTCTGCACACCTGACCGGAGAAGTGATTCCCATGACTTTTTCTGTATTCTTTTCATTAGGAGTGAGTCACCGGGTCCAGCCCACAGGCGAGGGGAGGGGATTTTACAAGGACGTGCGTTCGAGGAGGAAGGATCTCTGGGGGCCACCTTAGGCACCGCCCATGACAGGGAGTGATTCCACTTTTCTCCTCTGTTTTTTGCATTTTCTCTCAATGACATGTAGTACTTTCATAATAACAAAAAGCTATTTTAAAACCAGGGTTAATTGTATGTACAGTATATGCACTGTTGGTGGAAGAAACAGTCTATTTCTTGGTGGAAGAAAGGCGGGATTTCTTTTGGCCCCATCCACATTCGGAGGCGTGGGTTCTCACAGCCCTGATGACTCTTGTTGGTGGTGGAGATGTGAAGTTCCCTGAGGGGAAAAGCTGGAATGTTTCTGATTATATTTATAAGAATAAATACAGGATTAAAAAATGTTTAGTGTTTTAGGAACAGCACCTACAGCAACCGGAGAGCTGAAACAGACGATGAATTGGAGAAATGCCAGAATGTGGAGGCTGGGGAAACTTCACCAGGCTTCATGTCAAGGTGAACGTCATGCCTTGAAACATTTGGCAAGGACCCCCGCAGACCTTGATAAAGGCATGGAAGGTGGCTGAGAGTGAGGGGCGTGCAGAGGGTGCAGCACGCACTTCTGCCCTTGGCCGGGGCGATGGCCTTTTCACTGCTGCCCCGGCAAGAAAGGATGAGGGGAGTAGGAACTTCCTCCCCCTCTTCTTCTGAGTGCAGGGTTTCAGAGAGGAAGGGAGGCTGGCCTGGGGGAGGGTGGACTATCACAGATCAAGGGAGGGTTGCTGCCAGCTGGTCTGTTACCCAGGGGGGGAAAGATGCCTACTCACCTTCAGAGGCGCAGAGCGGCATGGGGCCTGGGGATACCTGCTGTTGTCAGGTATCGGGAAACACAGAGGGCATTAGGACAGCACCACCTGAGTCACAGCAAGGCACTTTGTGTGTGTGTGTGTGTGTGTGTGTGTGTGTGTGCGCACGAGAAAGAGAAATAAGGAATGTATTCTGGAGACTACTCAAACGCCTTCAGCATCCATGATCCCCTCAAACTGCTCTATCTTTTTCACACGTAGTAATTAAGATATTCTTTAAAATTGAAAAAATTTAATTAAATTTATCGGGGGTGATATTGGTTAATAAGATTATATAGGTTTCGGGTGCACATTTCTATGATATGTGATCTTCATATTGCATTGTGTGCCCACCACCCAAAGTCATCTCCCATAACCGCAGATTTGACCCGCGGTGTTCTCATGTGCCACCACCGCTACTGCAGCTGCTGCTCCTGCTGCTCCTGCTGCTGTGCTGCCCTCGGTTTCTCCCCCCGATGGTGTCCGATCTGTGAGAGCGTGGGTTTTTCTGTTTTGTGGCTGGCATTAACAGGCAATAAATATAGTAGAATTGAATTAAAAACCATGTTGATGC
>PVKM010032595.1:0-16334 GCA_004027735.1 Carollia perspicillata
ACTTGGAATACTAAATTTAAGTTATTAAGGTGATTAGGTTTTACAGTTTTCTGAAACTTCATCAAGGCTTTTTGTCCTTATTTATAAATTATCAAGTGCTTTGAGGTTTCACATGGACTTTAATCCTTCGGGATTTCATTACCGAATCAGGTAACGATCCCATTATTAGCGATATTATTGTGAAGAAAGGCTCTGTATAACAAACTTGTTTGCAAATGTCCCATTATGACTATGGCTTGCTGTAATGAATTGTTGGTCAAGAATTTTACATATGAAGTGCTTCCTCCTGATTATTCTTTTTTTAAAAGATTTTTAAAATTTATTTATCTTTAGAGGGAGGGGAGAGGAGGGAGAAAGAGAGGGAGTGAAACACCCGTGTGCGGTTGCCTCTCATGCACCCCTTACTGGGGACCTGGCCCGCAACCCAGGCATGTGGCCCTAGACTGGGAATGAACCTGCAACCCCCTGGTTCACAGGCCGGCACTCAATCCACTGAGCCACATCAGCCAGGGCTGATTATCACCTTAAAATAATCATCCTATATTACCAAAGACCTTAAATGGCATTTGTCTGAAGTCTAGAACAAAGAGCTAAGGCTCCGTTATTGTGCCTGGTGATGGAATCCTTGAATTCCCTGCTATGGTGTAGAGAGACCTGGAGAAAAGGAGGGAAATGGAGGGAAGAGAGCTCTTCCAGTCCACCAGGTGCAGAGGGCTCTATCCATTCAGAGAGCCCATTTCACCACGTGCTCCTGCAAACGATCAGCATGACTTCTAATAGTTCATTCCCCAAAACAAAATACTAAATAGAGCTTTTCTTTAATGAAACATTATTTTAAAAGCTAAAGAAATAATGATAGTATTAATGCATGTCTTATTTTGTGGTCTTTATGGGGCTAGTTCATTAAAAGGTAAAGAGAATATCTTTATTACCTCAGCCATTATTTAAAATTTTTGAAAAAATATGTTTAAGAACATATTATCCATAATCTAAAGAAAACATCATTAGATACATAAAATATTTAGAAGTGAATAACTTCCAGCTACACTAGGGAGTTATAATTCATCAGACTAAGTTTCCCCTATTTACTAGTTAGTTTCAGTATATAACAGAAAAAAGGGGAGAGGGGAACAGAATACTTTCCATTTGGTCACTGCTTCTTAAATGGAATATTTTGAACTGTGATAACATGGTGAATTTTTACTGGGGTTATATATAGCTCACTGTTTTTAAAGTCATGATAATTAGTTTTACAGATATAAACTTGAGCTATGAAAATTAGATAGTAAAACCTTCCCCATGTGGCCTTATCCCCATTCTATATAAGACCTGAGTCTGCTGAGGTCCCAGAATGGAGACTCAGATGCCTAAATCCAAGTTTGTTCCCAAATAATCAGCCATGTAAACAAAACGTAGGGACACAAGATTAAAAAAGCATCTGATCGTTGCTTTAAAATTCATTAGTAAAACTGGAAAGAATAAATCATCCTTTTGCAGATTCATTTACATTTGCTTCTTAACTAGAAAAAGAAAATAGATACAGACTAATATCCATGGGTGCTCACATAATAATTCACAAACGATTGGTAAAAAACTGCTTGCATCACACTTGAATATTTTTCTTACCTTTAAAAGCTCAAAGTAATGTAGACAGTGGTAAACCGGGGCTAGAAGCAGCCTGGGTAAAACGTATTGAACTGCTTCTTTGAAGCCTTCGCCTATTGACTAGAAAACAAAGTGATTTAATTTTTTTAAAATTTATTTTTCAGGTATCATATATCTTGATTTAAAAATTACTATACCTGCAAATAAAGTGCTGCTCCAGGTTTGGATAGCTGACTGAGGAAATGATCATGAAAACCAGGTCGTAAAATATCTCGAGCATATGATTCATAGGGATCAAATGCCAGTTCCTTAGGAAATAAAGAAGGTAAGACATAAATAATCTTTCCCCGAGGTAGAATATAAGAAAAACCATAAGCACAGAAAGATTCAATTATGGGCACATCTGTACCAGCACAATTATATATTTCCCTTAAAGCCTCCAAACAAAATTACATGACTATGAATTATAATTTTAATAGAATAAATCGAAATATTCTCAAGTAAGAGAATAATTCAATTTATTCTGATGAGTAATGGGATCCTGATATGTTATGACTCCTCACTAAAGGATTCTAGTAAAGTATTATCAACAAACATGGTCATAAGAATGGGGAGACTTTGGGTTCTGGAAAACAAGTTTAGCCTGAACACCAAAGAATACAGATATCTACAACTAGATAGAGTATAAACATTCAGAATACTGGTGCCAGAAAGTTATTTTCTCACGGTTATTTCTTAGTGGTAGACCTTTACTTTCAAATTTTGTAAGCCAGAGGTAACAGTTTATATCATCTAGAATTCACAAAACAAACAGTTTTTGACCATCAATCATTAATAAACTAAACGACTGTAATGGTTATGTCTACAAGACTGTAATCAACTGGTTTTGATGATTCCTGAGGAAAAAGAGGACGGGTGTCTAGATTATAGCAGGAGATAGAATCTCTACTCTTTTCCACCCTATGCCATGTTCCAGGTTAAAAAATATTTTACAAAAATGGTGCTCTTAGAAACTAACAAGAGCTCCTTTCTATGAAGGGTAACTCTAGAAGAAGGAAGGGGACATCTAGTGGAGGCATGCAGCAGAAGAAAGTAAAAGGGAATGACAAGAGCAAGTGTATTAATTACCCTTACTGTTGTTTCTCAGATTCTTTTTTAAGGAAAGACTGAAAAACAACACGAGATCAGAAATTAGAAGACCTGAGTTCTGTTCTTTGGGAAATGCAATATGGCACATAAAGGTCCAAGTCATTCTGAATTCTTGCGCAGGCTCCTAGTTCATTTCCTAATTTCAATTCTTTCAGTTGTCTTTCCAACGGAAAATTTCTATAATAATAAACACTGGAAATTGCAGCCCAGCCCACTGCAGATTTTACTGGAACGGAGTTTCAACAATGACAGAAAGAAGTCAGGTATGAGAAGAGAGGGAGAGGCACAAAAATGTGACTGGATGCTTCTATCTTGGGTCTCTTCAACTCTAGAAATTATCGTGTACAGCACATAGTATTTGCCCTCCTCTTTCAATAAACTCTATTACAGAATTTTTATGAGAACTACATACACAAAGGAAAGGCTACACAGTATAGTGGCTTGCAAGCATGTCTTCAGTCACAGAATTCCAATTGTGATCGCACTACTTATTAGCTGTGTGACCTTTGACAAACTGCCTACTCTCTCTAAGCCAGGTTCCTCATTGTAACATGTGGATAATACCTACTTCAAAGGGCTGTTTTAAGAATTAAATATCATATGCAAAATGCTTTTGATTGGGTATGCACATAGTAAGCACGAAATAAATGGTACCTTGTATTATCATTCAAAAATAGCTAATATCAAGAGAGAAAAAAACTGGCAATCCAAGCTCAAATCACATAGTTTTATTCTTGAGGATAAATTTATAGAATGGCAAGCTCTCCTAAGAACGCATGTGTAAATTAATTGATGTTTTTTGATTAGTTTTCTGGTTAAAATGCAATATGTATAGATTAATAAAAATTTAATTATCAATATACATAATTATGCGTTAATGATTAGAATATTCTAAACACACAAAAAAGTACAAGAACAGCCTAACAATACTATATTCACCATCTATGCAGAAAAGCAGTATTTTACAACACTTCTGCCTTTTTTATTAAAGAAATAAAATACTATAGGTATAACTGATCTTCTGGAGAGTGCAAAATTGTACCATTTTACATCCCTACCAGGAAAGTATGAGGATTCCAATTTTTCCACAGCTTCACAAACACTTACTTAAAAAAAAAAATTCCAGCTGTCTTAGTGGGTGTGGGCTGGTACTTCATACTGGTCTTGTTTTGTATTTCACTAATGACTAATGATAGTAAGCATCCTTCATGTGCATACTGCTATTTCCATGTCGTCTTTGGAGAAATTCCTATTCAAATGCTTTGCCTTTTAAGGCAAAATTGAAATGTCTTTTATAAGAGTTCTTTATATACACTGAATTCTAGATCCTTATCAGATATATAATTTACAAACATTTCTCCATTCTGTATGCTGCTTTTCACTTTTGATAGTGTCCTTTGAAGCACAAGTTTTTAATTTTAAGGCCAAATTATCTATTTTTTCTTGTGCAGTTCATGTTTTCAGTGTCATATACCTAAGAATCCTTTGCCAAAGCAAAGGTCATGAAGATTTAGCCACACTTTCTTCTAAGAGTTTTATAATTTTTTAGCTCCTACTTTAGGTCTTTGATCCATTTTGACTTTATGTTTGTATATGGTGTGAGTTCAACCTCATTCTTTTGCACTTCTCATAACTTTATGATGTCTTTTTTTGAACAAAAATTTTAAACTTTTAATCTCTTATTTTATGAAGGATTGCAATTTCTATTTGTTCTTTAAGAAACTCTTCCTATCTCAAAGTCATAAATATGTTCTATATTTTCTTCTGAACTTATAAAAAGTTTGCTTTTCATTTTTAGATTTTAAATTTATTGCTAACTTTTTTGAGTATGATATGAACTAAGGAAGAAATTTTTTCCCTCCATATGGAAAACTATAGTTCTTCCCCCCATAAGTACATTGTAATCTATAGACAGTATTTCTATTCTTTTGGTGTTTTTCCTAAATGTTTTCAAAATTAAATATAGTTTGTTGTCTTTAATTTTTCTAAATTTCAAAGAGAGTTTAACATTGTTCAGTTTTTCTGTCCTTCTGAATACAAGCCCTTTATACACTATATATTTTATTATGGGTGCTTAGAAGTTTAGTTTAATCCTCCCTTTTAAACACAAAGAATTGAAGGTTAGATTTTAAAATATTCAGTAATTTATTAAAATAACCAACATACTTCTCAACATTAGTTATTGTATTCCTTGCATTCCCTGAGTACTTTCCTTCTTGCTAAAGAACATAATTTAATACTTCTTGTAGTAAGGGCCTACGGGTAAGAAAATCTCGGGGTCAGCATATGTCTGTTTTTATCTGTTTCTCACTTTTTTCTCTGATTCGTTAAAATGAGGTATAACATACATGAAGTCCACAATCTGATGCATTTTTACATGTTTATGCAACATATTTGTGTAATCATCACCTAGATAAGGAAACAGGTCTAAGGAGACCGAGCACCACAAGAACCACTATTCTAACCTTTATTCCCAAAGATCTGTTTACATGTTTTAGTACCTTCTCCAAGTGCAACTACAGATTTTGAGTCTTCTTATTCATGCAACATTATGTTGCCTTTTTAAAAAATCAGTAGTTCATTCTTTTTCACTGCTGTATAGCATTTCACTATGTGACTATATCACAGATTATCCACTATGAAGAATAAACCTGTTACAAACATTCTTGAACATGTCTTTTGGTAAACATAGGCATTCATTTTTTGTGGGGGGTGGTATATGCTCAAGAATGACTGCTGGACCACAGGTACGTTGTATTCTTAGCTTTAGTAGACATGCCAAATAGTTTTCCAAAATAGCTGTACCAGTTTACACCCCTCCACCAGCAATGGAGAGTTCCAGCTGCTCCCTGGTTTTAAATTACACTTCCATGATGAATAATGATGTTTAACACCTATTATTCTTTTAGGAAGCACTTGTTCAGGTCTTTTTTCTAATTTTGCAAAAATCTAAGCTGCCAGTCTTTTAGTTATTGATTTGTAGGAATTCTTTACATACTCTGGAAATGAGTCCTTCATTGGTTATATATACTTATTACAAATATTGTCTTCCAGTCTATAGCTTGACTTTTCACTCTCTTAATTTTGTCTCTTGATGAACAGGTGTCCTTACATTTAATGTAGTCTAGTTTATTAATCTTTTATGGTTAGTGTTTTTGTGTCCTGTTTAAGAAATATTTGCTGCCCAGGTTGGTGTGGTGCAGTGGATTGAGTGCTGGCCTGCAAAGCAAAGGGTCGCCAGTTTGATTCCCAGTCAGGACACATGCCTGGGTTGTGGGCAAAGTTCCCAGTTGGGGCCATATGAGAGGCAAACACACATTGATGTTTCTCTCTCTGTCTTTCTCCCTCCCTTCCCCTCTCTCTAAAAGTAAATGAATAAAATCTTAAAAAAGAAGTATTTGCTTATTCCTAGGTCATGAAAATCTCATTTGCTTCTGCAAGCTTTATTAATCTTTGTACTCACTCTTTTAAAAATTTTGTCAGTTCAGTTTACATTCAATATTATTTTGTATTGGTTTCAGGTGCACAGCGTAGTGGCTAGACAATCACTTACTTTACAAAGTGGTACAATATTTCAAGTACCCGGCCCACTGAACATAGTTATGTACTCCACTTGAATAAAAGTTTAGTTGTGCTGAAAATACTATTCTCCCTTAGTACTTTGAAGATATAAAACCTCCTGGCATATTCCATAGTTTCACTATGATGTTTCTGGCTGTGGGTTTATTGTTTATATGCTGTCCAATATCTGGAATTCATTTTTCACCTGGAAATTTGTCTTCATTTCTGGAAAATTCTCAGTTGTTATCTCTTCAAAAATTGCTTTCATCATTTTTGTCTGAAACACCTATTATATGTATACTGAAGCCTTTCAGTGTGTCCTTTATGATTCTTAACTGGTCTTTCATATCCTTACCTTGGTCTCTCTGTGTCACAGTCTCAGTGAATTCCTCAGTTCTATCTTCCAATTCACTAATTTTATCCTTGAACTAGATCTGGTAAATGTTATACTCCTACATAGTGAGTTTTTATTGCATTGCTTGTATATTTAATTCCCACCATCTTTTGATACCTACTTGTTCTTGTTTTCTTCCTTCCTGCTCTGTTTCACAATGTCTTCTTTATAAATAAATCATATTCTTTCACTTATATATTTGAGCATCCTAAACTTCCTTTAAACTCTTTGTAATCTATTGAACAAAATTAATTTCATCTTGGATGAATTTATTTTGTAATTGTTGATTTTGTGAGATATTGTAAGCATTTGAATTTGTTTTGTGCTTTATAATTTTGTATTATAGACTTCTTAGGGAGAGGCTTGAAATTTTTGGTTTCCTTTTCTCTCTCTCATTTTTGTATGATCACTCACTCACCCAGACCAGAACCTGCTCTTAAAATGACTTTAATCTTAGCCTCTCTGATCATCTTGGCTTAATACTGTGAGATACTCTGTTAAGTTTTAAGGTACATTTGTTACAAGGTAGTGTTTTTGTCTCAAGTCCACAACTTTCTGTAAGTCCTTGCAGGCAGGTTTGGTAGACTTCCACAGCATCCTATTACCATCTAGGTTTTGGAGTAAGAAATCTTGCCCATTTTCATGGTACACATTTAGTCCTCATTATCCTTAAGAGCTCAATGAATGTCTAGCTTCCAGAGCTCACTACCTTGATGGTCTATTCAATTTCTAAGCTTGTTTTTGAGTCGAGTTACATATATTCTTTTTAAAAAAATGTTTTATGACTTATGTTTAAACCAAGACTGGAGGGACTGTGGTAAAGCTTAAATTTCTCATACTATTTTGCCTGAAAATCTTTTTTATGCTTTCTAAACTCAACCCTTCGTTATAATAAAAGATATAGATTTTAGAGTAAGAACAAAAGCAAGAGCTAGAAATGTCAGGACAATCAGTGCTAACTTTTTAGAACTAATGCATATATTTCAGCATCTGAAATATCCAAGGAGAGAGCAACCATTTTTCTAGCCCTATGATATCTGAATCATCCAGGCCCTAGACTTCATTTGCCCATTGATTTCACCCCTCTTATTCTAAATAATATGTGATTATCATATATTGAGTAGCTTACTTAAGTGAAGATGGTTAACTAAATATTTCAGGTGGCTTATTTTATTTAATTGTCACAGAAACCCAGAGTCTTATTATTATCCTTATTTTACAAATATAAATATGGAGGGTTAGATATGTGCAATAAACTGCCCATGGTCACATAGAACTACTACTAAGTAGCAGAGCTGAGACTGGAACACAAATAGTTTGACCTCATACCCAAGCCCCACAGCCTCTTCACTGATAGGGCATTCGCTGACTCGTCTGAGCCTTGCTATGTTAGGACAAACAATTGAGTGTTAGCTGTAAATGCCTCCTGTTAATGGGATCTGCTTTTTTATAATGGACAGGAGAATATTTTTCCTAGGTTTCCATAAAAGAAACATGTAAACAAATGATCTGAAAGGGCCATAAAGCAGAGCAGGCAGCAGTTAATACTAACTACGGACTTTAGCTGGAAACAAGAATTAAGATTCTAATTTTAATGCGAAGTAGGGTTTTCATGCAGATGTTTTGGTGGATAAAGAACTTACCTCTGCTAAATCTTCAAAGCAGCTTCCTACTAGTGGATGGGGACTGCCTTCATCTGTCATTTCTACAGTATCTTCTATGTGGCCCAGTAACTTTACACTAAGTTCATGTATATCTACTATGCGACTAAATATATTTTCTACATCCTGTTGGGAAGAAAAACATGCTAATTCAATGAGGTTGTATAATAAAAAACAAGTTTTGAGCTAATAAGTCATTTTATAATCACAAAATTTAACACAGTAAATATAGTAAGAAATTTTAATAACTTAGGATTTAAGCAAAAGATAATGTAAAAATCCCTTTGCAATAATATATAATTTTTAAATAATTTTCTCTAGGTCAGTGGTTCTCAAACTTTTTGGTCTCAGGACTCATACATACTCTTAAAAATTACTGAAGACTCCAAAGGGATTTTGTTTGTAATTATACTTATTAAGGTTTACCATATTAGACATTAAAACCAAAAAATTAAAACATTTATTTAAAAATAACAATAAATATCACTTTTATGAAAAGTAACTGTAGTTTTCCAAAATAAACCAAAAATGTAGTGAAAAGAATGGCATTGTTTTATGTTTTTGCAAATCTTTACTGTCTAGCTTAATAGACGATAGCTGAATTTTCATTCATTGTCTAGACATATCGAGAGAATTGTCTAGATTCTCTCGATATGTTTAGGCTGCCCTAGTTGGTGTGGCTCAGTGGATTGAGTGCCCGCCTATAAACCAGCAGGTTGCTGGTTCGAATGCCAGACAGGGCACATGCCTGGGTTGTGGGCCAGGTCCCCAGTTGCAGGAGTGTGACAGGCAACTGATCGATGTATCTCTTGCACATTGATGTTTCTCTCCTTCTCTTTTTCCCTCCTTTCCCCTCTCTCTAAAAAGAGTAAATAAATAAAATATTTTTTAAAAAGTCAGGCTAGTTTTTAAATTATTGAATTGTAAAAGTTTTTATATATTCTGGATACAAGTCCTTTGTTAGAAATATGTATTTCGAATAGGTTCTACCAACCTATGGCTTACCTTTTTACATTTCAGACAATGTCTTTTGAAGAACAAAAGGTTTTCATACTAATAAAGTCTAAAATGCATTAGTATTTAACTTTACAGTTCTTGATTTTCGTGTCCTAAGAAATCTTTGCTTATCTTTAACTGCTTTCTTTTTTAAACAACTTTATTAAAATGTAACATATATCACATAATTCATCCATTTAAACAACTCAATGGTTTGTACTACGCACTTATAGATTTGTACAACTCATAATCTACTCCTTTGTTTTCTAATGTTAACTCGCTGTTGTAACTCAAGCCCCAGTCTCAGCCTCCCGTGAACACTGCGTCTCCATCAGTCCCGAGGGCCAAGCGGCTACAGTTCTAGGGATTACCAGAATGCAGCTCTAGACACTGTCGACTGCTCTCATTCAGCGCTCCCTAGGGCTCCCCATTAGAGTGGTCTGATCACTACTGTAATATCAGTGACCCTTTCTCTAATGTTTAATGCTACTGGCTCCCTCCCTTGTGCTCCCCAAAATACTGTTTCCATACTTCCATTATGGTAATTACCACATTGTATTGCAATTTAATTTTAAGTTTACATCTCTGTCTTGACCAGATTAAACTTGAGGGAAGACGTTTTTCTTAATAATCTTTGAATTCCCATTGCTAAGTATGGTACCTAACAATATAGGCAGCACTGATGAAGTGCCAGTTAAAATGACTCAAATGAGTTAAACTAAACAAACAAACAAATAAAATCTGCTTAAATAAGAGGTTTTAGTCTTTGGAATACTGTACATGCAAGATTTTGTGAATTCATTTGCACTTTTACAATCAGTTTAGTTTAGATTTTGTCTTTTAATTTGTTGTAACTTATTGACATGGCTGTAGCAACTTTATTTGTGATCACAGTCACCTGAATTAAATTCCACAACTTAAAAAAATTGACAAATTAGCAGTCATGAGCTATACAAATTCACATTTCACTGGTCATATAAAATCGACAACACATGCAGTGAATGATATATATATGTACACATGATACTTACATTAGCTGAAAACAATTTTGAGTTGGAGACAAAGGGTTCTCTAAAAACTTTTATAATTAAATTTAGTTCCCTTATGTATTGTCGAATTTCTGCCATAAATGCTTTCACCAAATCATAGTAAGTTTGCTCTCCTGAGGTGGAAGGTTCTTCATCAGTTAAAGACAATATATTTATATCTTCTACATCTTGATGAAACATATCCATCAATACCTACACAAAGATATTTTACAAAGCATAATAAAATATAAGTCTACAGTCAAATATGAAGCTAAGCACCCTAAGCTATTCTTTGAAGATGGTTTGTAAATGACAAAAAGCAAACACGATGATCTCTTCTTGGACACACTGCCAACATCCCACCAGCTTCTGTAAGCAAACTTAGCATCTGGTGTCACAACCTGACTCCTCCAAGTTCTCTGTCAATACCAGTATCTATCTGTCTCTCTGTCTCTCTGGTCAACCTATTACTTTAAATGCTTCCAACTCCTGTCTTGGATTTTGCTCTGATTTAGTTTTCTTGTTTCATGCCCTTGCCATCATCCCTTTAACCTAGGGCCTCAGCACCTCATATTTAAATAATTCTTATAGCCTTCTAGGCCTACATCTGTTAAATAATGATCAAAACAAGTCCTGTTTTTACTAAGATGTCTATCGTTACTACTCGTCCTGGACCTCGTCTTTCCCCTTCTGTGAGCTTCTACATCATTATCCCCACAACACAGTAAAACAGCATTCCATCTCATATAACTTTCTGCTTGTTTCACAAATACAAGTATCCTTTCATCAGCTCTGAAACCTTGTTTTATACCTCTCTTGCATCTCCTCCGTGAGCATGCAGTATATATTCGAAAATTTGTATGATTCATCTACAAGTATCAAGTATTTTATGTTCATTGTGAAATAATCACTTTAAAAACCAAATATTTATTTAAAAATATAAAAACACCTGAAATTCATTATCAGGTCAGGTGATTTTTACTCTATACATTCACATCCTAAAAGAACAAACACTAAAATATAAATACATGGATTTAGTAATCAGAAAGAATATTCCAAATAAAAAATAGTATATTGAGAAAAAATGGAACGGTTCATCAGAAAATATTTTCTTTTCTACAAAGTCATTTTTATAAAATAAAAATGCTGAAGCAGTGTAGTGCAATGATTAAGAACTTTAGATTCAGACAAATATGGAGTTCAAGTCTAGGCTTTGAAACTTCTTGGAATATTCTGAACCAACTTCTTTATCTCTCTTGCACTTCAGCTTCCCTATTATGAAATGTAGATAAGAGCTACTGTACAGCAGTATCCTAAAGACCAAGTGAGATGAGTCACATACATGCTTAACTTTCAAAATAGTTTGTTCTTAATATTATTAGAGTAAAATCATACAAGTAGTATCTAAAGAAAGCTAGGTATTAAAATAAAACTCTCAAGGATTTAGTTTTCTTTACATTTTCAAAATTTGTTTTCAAGTAAATCCATAAAATTCTAAATCTCTAACCCAAATAAAAATTTAAGATACCACTAATAAGAGATTATTACAGTTATTAACCCTACTTGAAGCAACATATAAAAGAAAAACTGTATGACATGTTTAAACACATTTTAATACTACATACAATACTCTATTTTCATAAAGTGATATCTTGAGTACTTGCTATTAGTCTATCGTAAATATAGCCTAACACGAGAGAAACAATTTTATTCAATATGAATAGTATATTAGCATTTAGTAAGTCACATAGATATTTAAGAACAAAACATATAGAAGATCAGTATCCTACCTTGTCAGCACACATTGCTACTTTAATATCTTGTTTTGTAATTTCATAGTGCCGTATATTTCGTACATAATTACCCACCAGCTTTAAAATGTCTGCAGAAATGTATTCTAATACCGCTACTATGTAAACAGAAACCTGATGGTCAATTTTATAACCTAGGACCTCCTGAAAAATGAAAAGAAAAGCATGTTTAAAAATCATATATTATAAACTGGACACTGATTAAAAAACATGCATACTAGCTCGACTTTTACTGAGGCCTATGATTATCAACTGCATCTAATTTTAAGTGGCTCACTTATGAATAATACATTAATTACTATTTAAAAATGTAAACTAAGAAAAGGTAAGGCAAAATTACCTATCATCATGTAAACATGCTTCAGAAGTACAGATTGCCCTTATTCCCCCATCCTTTCCACAGGAACCTGGGCTCTCCCAAGCCCTAGGGGCACATTCCTGGCATCTGGACTATTTCCATGGGAAAAAACTGTGTTATGTCCTACTGAACAACAGTGGTTATTAACCTGTTAATAGTCCTATTATTACTTCAAAGATAGAATGGGCTTTGTGGGGCTGACCAGTTCCTATAGGAAAACAAATTTTATTTTAAAATAAACAACCCAATTAAGAAAAAAAACAATTTTGAGGTAAGTTTACTTATAAGTTGGCAACGGGTTGCATTTACCTTTAAGGATATGTAAAAACTATTAAATATTTATAGTAACAAGGATATATTAATAGATTGAAAGACCAACAATTAGATAAAACTCAAAATTTAGGATCATTAATACAGCATACCTTAATTTGTTAATTCTCTTAGAATATAGTTCAATGTGCAGATACTAAAAATCATGAGAAGAGAATTATAAAGTATGCAATTACTACCAGTTTAGTAACTTTATATAATTTGCACTTGTTTCCTCAGACCATTTAGTAAGATACAGGGAGACAGCTCTAGTCAAACAACCTGAGTACGAAACACAGGTTGTACTCTTTTGACACTCTTAAACATCATCTAAGTGTTTAGCTTTAAATCTTGGACAGATCAAATAGACCTGGATTTCCTAACATTATCACTTAGAACCCTGTAAAGTTGGACTAAAAGTTACTATAATAACTTTCTGCCTTAGTTACCTCATCCACAAACTGGGGATAACCATAATAACTTAGTTGAGTAATAAAACTTAGCTCATGCAAGCAAGCATTAGGTTTTAATTCTCATAATACCTATATTTTAGATGTGAGAGCTAATCAATAGTTTGTTCACTGTACTAAATAAAACAGAAATAGCATTATTAGAGTTTCCGGCAGTTACTCTTTCTGTTAGTTCTGGTGAGGTTCAGCCGACTGATGTAAATGACTAGCAGGCCCGGATGATTTAAGCAACCTTCAGGGAGTCTGCGTTCAAAGATTACAGGTAGCCCGAAGGCAGTCTTACAGAAGTCCCTACGCATCCAATGACGCACGCAGGATTAGGATCTGAAGGAACAGGGCATTCAAGTCTAACCAACAAGAAAGGAATTTTGTAAATTCTCTTCAAGGTTCTACTCACTTCTGAGATGAACAAAATCCACAACTACAACTTTCTTATTCTTTCAATTTGTTTGACTATTACTGTCGGTATGAAATTACTGTAAATCATGTTGCCCAGCTTATACTTTTGTATTATCACATCATCCCTCCCTATGACATGAATTTCTAAAAAAATTAAAATCAGAAAATTTTACTTTTCACTTGACTCTGTTATCCATAAAATATATTATTCTTAGTGTTTTAAAATCATGTTTTATTTTGCTTTTAAAAGGCAAAAAGTCAGCATTTCAGCTTTACCTTTAGCAAAGGATGGATTTTTTCCACCGGGAGAGACAAAGGGTTTCTTCGTTTCCTCTTTTCAATAGCCGACTGGGCGTCAGCTATCGCCCACTTATCAATTGGATGAGGGAAACTCTTTTGAACACGTTCCTTGGAAAACAGGAAAGTAACAACTAAGCAACAAATACATTGAATAGTGCTCTTCACTTAAAATTTACTTCTGCAACCCAAGAATACCAAAACATGTTTTCACATATGGCATAACTTATACTGCAAACACATTTAAGCTATGAGAAAACGGTAACTGTCAATGTATTAGTTTCTTAATTAGGCAATTAAGGGACTAAACATTCCTTGCATTATCAACACTCTGAATTTCAACTTTACTGTGATAAATCTAATGACAAGAATGAGTAGAAGCCATTTTAAGCATTATTTATATAAAAATAAAAAAAAAAACAAGACCTAAGCTTGAGGAGTAAACATCTAAATCCAATTCTCATTCATTGTCCTCACTTTCAGCATCAATTACAAAGCTCATGGAGCATTTTGCACTTGAAGCCTCTAAGAATTCTTTACATTTTCTTTTTTTTATTTCTATGTTCTGCTTTTACAGAGATAATGGAAGGGAGAGAGGGAGGGATGGCGGGGGGAGAGAGAGAGATAGATTGATTTGTTGTTCCATTTATTTTTATGTATTCATTGGTTGCTTCTCGTATGTGCCCTGACTGGAGATCAAACCCCAAACCTTGGCTTATCGGGATGACGCTCTAAGCAACTGCTACCTGTCCAGGGCTAAGAATTGTTTCAATATCCATCATGCAAAGGCACTTGACTTTAAAACTATTTACAAATCATAGAAATCAAACGTTTACACTGGTAACAGCAATTTTAACACACTGTAGTTCATCATTAGAGTTTGAATCCTCCATGGGTCATTAATTTTTAACAAAGTACTTCATTTTAATTTCTGGCACTTATAATTCCCATCGAAGGTGAAAGAACTCATGTTAATGTAATAGCTGAATCTCCCTACTTTAATAAACTAATGTGATTTACTTCAAACAAAAGGTACTCCATCCCCTCACAAGTTTTTAAAATCACCTTTCAGGATACTATAATTAAAACCAGTAGAGGTCGCTATCACATAATTTTAACACATGGATTTTGAATTAGTAGTTAGTGGTACTGCTTGGTAAAATTAAATATCACTCCTGATTATAAATCTAAATAAAAACGTTTGTCAGTTATTATTAAAATGGAAAATAAAAAATAGATTTCCATGTAACACAAGGTGGGGGGACAGGCTGACTCTAGGACAGCTTAAAAATAAATTAAAAAATTAAGAATAGTTTACCCCTGCCCTGGCTGGTGTAGCTCAGTGGATTGAGCACAGGCCTGTGAAGCAAATGATCACCAGTTCAATTCCCAGTCAGGGCACATGCCTGGGTTGCAGGCCAGGTCCCCAGTAGGAGACACTTGAGAGGCAACCACACACTGACGTTTCTCTCCCACTCTGTCTCCTTCCCTTCCCTTCTCTCTAAAAATAAATAAATAAAATATTTTAAAAAAAGAATAGTTTACCCCTTTAAATTTCAATAAACTTCCTCACCATCTGTATTCAAGGCTAGTAAATCAGCTGCCAAATATAACATGTGCTCATTTTGATTCTAATTAATATAATTAGAGATGTGTTGAAATACATTATTATAGTTGAAAATGAAGTTTACAAACTTTTCCAAATGCCTAGCCAAAAAACTTTTTGCCAGAATACTATACCCTCATATAATAAAGACAACATCAAGATCCAAAATACTGGAGGAGGTTGGCTTGTGAAAAAGGAGGGGAAAAAAGGGAAGTGGTGGAAAGGTTAAAAGAAACAGCAAAAACAAAAATTCTATTCCTTCTTCAAGTCAACACTATGGACTTGCTATTCTGAAAGTGACAAGAGATTTAGGACTAGCTTTCCATGGTTCTCAATTAAAATGATCACCCCCATGGTTTTAATCCATGGTTACCTGAATGGGCACAACCATGGTACGGACCTTATAATGGTATGGCTAACTTTTTTTTAACCTCAACTCATAGTATGAAAAAATAAATCCTTAATACACTTCACCCATCACACACACACTGCACTGGAACAAAGCTTCATAAAACAAAACCTGCCCTTATATGCAATGAACTGGTATTTTCTATTCATTAAAAAAAATGTTAGCTGGGCAGTTTGCTGGAGTGATTTTATGACCTAGAGTCTAAAAAAGTGCTTGTGTGTAGTGGTCACAGAAAAGCAGTAGAAGAGAACAGAAGGTGAACGCAATCTGACAATTCTGTA